>RJWK010048534.1:0-16904 GCA_004363435.1 Platanista minor
TAGATGCAGAGAAAGCTTTCGACAAAATTCAACACCCATTTATGATAAAAACCCTGCAGAAAGTAGGCATAGAGGGAACTTTCCTCAATATAATAAAGGCCATATATGAGAAACCCACAGCCAACATCGTCCTCAATGGTGAAAAACTGAAAGCATTTCCACTAAGATCAGGAACAAGACAAGGTTGCCCACTCTCACCCCTCTTATTCAACATAGTCTTGGAAGTTTTAGCCACCGCAATCAGAGAAGAAAAGGAAATAAAAGGAATCCAAATCGGAAAAGAAGTAAAGCTGTCACTGTTTGCAGATGATATGATACTAGACATAGAGAATCCTAAAGATGCTACCAGAAAAATACTAGAGCTAATCAATGAATTTGGTAAAGTAGCAGGATACAAAATTAATGCACAGAAATATCTGGCATTCCTATACACTAATGATGAAAAATCTGAAAGTGAAATCAAGAAAACACTCCCATTTACCACTGCAACAAAAAGAATAAAATATCTAGGAATAAACCTACCTAAGGAGACAAAAGACCTCTATGCAGAGAATTATAAGACACGGATAAAAGAAATTAAAGATGATACTAATATATGGAGAGATATACCATGTTCTTGGATTGGAAGAATCAACATTGTGAAAATGACTCTACTACGCAAAGCAATCTACAGATTCAATGCAATCCCTATCAAACTACCACTGGCATTTTCCCAGAACTAGAATAAAAAATTTCACAATTTGTATGGAAACACAAAAGACCCTGAATAGCCAAAGCAATCTTGAGAACGAAAAACGGAGCTGGAGCAATCAGGCTCCCTCACTTCAGACTGTACTACAAAGCTACAGTAATCAAGACAGTATTGTATTGGCACAAAAACAGAAATATAGATCAATGGAACAGGATAGAAAGCCCAGAGGTAAACCCACACACATATGGTCAGCTTATCTTTGTTAAAGGAGGCAGGAATGTACAGTGGAGAAAGGACAGCCTCTTCAATAAGTGGTGCTGGGAAAACTGGACAGGTACATGTAAAAGTATGAGACTAGAACACTGCCTAACACCATTCACAAAAATAAGCTCAAAATGGATTAAAGACCTAAATGTAAGACTAGAAACTATCAAACTCTTAGAGGAAAACATAGGCAGAACTCTCTATGACATAAATCAAAGCAAGATTCTCTTTGACCCATCTCCTAGAGAAATGGAAATAAAAACAACAATAAACAAATGGGACCTAATGAAACTTCAATGCTTTTGCACAGCAAAGGAAACCATAAGCAAAACTAAAAGACAACCTTCAGAATGGGAGAAAATATTTGCAAATGAAGCAACTGACAAAGGATTCATCTCCAAAATTTACAAGCAGCTCATGCAGCTCAGTAACAAAAAAACAAACAACCTAACACAAAAAAGGCCAGAAGACCTAAATAGGCATTTCTCCAAAGAAGATATACAGACTGCCAACAAACACATGAAAGAATGCTCAACATTATTAATCATTAGAGAAATCCAAATCAAAACTACAATGAGATATCATCTCACACCACTCAGAATGGCCACCATCAAACAATCTAGAAACAATAAATGCTGAAGAGTGTGTGGAGAAAAGGGAACACTCTTGCACTGCTGGTGGGAATGTGAATTGGTACAGCCACTATGGAGAACAATATGGAGTTTCCTTAAAAAACTACAAATAGAAGTACCATATGACCCAGCAACCCCACTACTGGGTATATACCCTGAGAAAACCATAATTCAAAAAGAGTCATGTACCAAAATGTTCAATGCAGCTGTATTTACAATAGCCAGGAGATAGAAACAACCTAAGTGTTCATCATCGGATGAATGGATAAAGAAGATGTGGCACATATATACAATGGAATATTACTCAGCCATAAAAAGAAACGAAATGGAGTTCTTTATAGTGAGGTGGATGGACATAGAGTGTGTCATACAGAGTGAAGTCAGTCAGAAAGAGAAAGACAAATACCGTATGCTAACACATATATATGGAACCTAAGAAAAAATTAAATGTCATGAAGAACCTAAGGGCAAGACGGGAATAAAGACACAGACCTATTAGAGAACGGACTTGAGGATATGGGGAGGGGGAGGGGTAAGCTGTGATAAAGTGAGAGAGTGGCATGGACGTATGTACACTATCAAACGTAAAATACATAGCTAGTGGGAAGCAGCTGCACAGCACAGGGAGTTCAGCTCGGTGCTTTGTGATCACCTGGATGGGCGGGATAGGGAGGGTGGGAGGGAGGTAGACGCAAGAGGGAGGAGATATGGGAACATATATATATATGTATAATTGATTCACTTTGTTATAAAGCAGAAACTAACACCATTGTAAAGCAATTATACTCCAATAAAGATGTAAAAAAAAATAGAAATAGAAAAACAAATATGGGAGAAAGGAAAGCAAAAGTACACGTTACTTTTTAATCTACTATAGGTCAGAAACAAAAGCTTAATGAAAAGGAAGTAATTTTATAGAGTGAAAGAGGCAATCTTTCAAATAGTTGAGCAACTAGTTAAATACATTTTTCTTCTACAAATTTGTAAACTTATGTTAGAGTCATTTTTCAGTAATAATGTGGCATTCATTATCAGAAAAAAAAAGATTAAGAGATCTTATTTTATTTCAAATAATGAAGCATTTATCATTTTTATTTCAAAAAAAATCGTTATACATACACCTTAAACTTACACAGTGCTGTATGTCAATTATATCTTGGTAAAACTGGAAAAAAAATCATAGAAATCTATTAAGGTAATTCACAACATAATAGAATTAAAAATAAAAATTTGATTCTCTCAAATGATGCAGAAATAGTATTTGACCTCCATTTATGATGACATATTTAAAAAAATATTATCAAAGTAGGAAACCAACTTTTTTAGCTTTTTAAAGGTAATATCACAAGAACCTATAGCAACATTATATTTAATGGAGAATTTTAGGTATTTTCCCTATAAAATTGCGAGCATGAAAAGGAAGTCACCATTAGCAATACAATTTTTAATGTAGAAGTCCTAGCTAACATAATAAAGAAAGAAATAAGGAAATAAGAGAAATAAGATATTCTGAAAAAGAAACAAAAACTGTCATTATTTGAAGACAGATGTAAAAGAGAATTCAGCAAGTTTAGAGTGTTCAAGATCAATAATAAAAATCTACAGGATTTTAATATCATAAAGATGTCAGTTCTCCCCCACATTAATCTATAAATTCAATACGATCTCATTCAAAATGTCAGCTGGAATTTTAAGAAACTCTATAAATATTTGAGATCTTATATGAAAAATTAAAGACCCACAAATATTTAAGACAACCCTGAAAAAAAGAAGTTTAAATGATAGAAGCAGAGAGTTACTCTATCAGATACTAAAAATAGTCATAACGCCATAGAAATAAAAACAAGGTGATATTGGCACAAGAACAAAATATAGACAATGGAACAGCCTTGCTCCATTGAGAACAATGGCAGTTGAGAAAGAGAGCCATGTATGTATGAGAACTTAATGCATGATAAAGATGGCAGCACAAACGAAAATGGAAAGAATGCTGTTTACTGAGTAATGTTGGGGCAAGTAGCTCAGCACACAGAGAAAACAAACTGGATCTCTACTTAATATCTCATTCAAAGCTGGAAAGTGGATGGATTAAAGATTTCAATGTAAACAGTATATTTATAAAAGTTAAGCAGAAAAAAACTGTAGGAGAATATCTATGTAGCCTGAGTGTGAAGGATTTCTTAAACAAAACTTCCAAAGCACAAATTATGACCAAAAAAAAAGTTTTCCATGAAAATTAAACATTTTTCTCTTCAACAAAGTTGTATCACAAAGTTAATAAATTAGGAAAATATATTTACAACATCTCAACGCCCCCCCAAAAAAATTCCATCTGAAATATATAAGGAACTTCTGCAAGTCAACATTAAAACACACACACACACACACACACACACACACACACACACACACACACAGATCAATTTGCAAAAGGCAAAGGATAGAAACACACAATTCACAGGAAGGAAGCCTAAATGACCATCAAATATATGAAGCCATGTTCAAAATTAGCAGTAATCAGAAAACTGTAAATTAGAGCAACAACAAGATGTCATTTTATACCAATTAAAGTAGCAAGAATTAGAAAGCTGGTTAATGCCCGTGTTAGTGAAAGTGTGGGATCATAAGATCCCTTGATCTCTGTGCAAGTGTTTTCAGTAAAACATGGCTTGAGATGGTAAGCAGTTAGAGATCATCCAAGGGCCCATCAATGGGAAAGTGGATAGGAAAACTGTGGTATGATATTTGTTAAGGGGCTAATATCATTAGTATGATATTCTTTGCCTAAATGAATGTATTTCATGCAATAAGTTAGAAGCAGTAGTGCTTATATACATATAATAACATGGATGGATCTGAAAACACAGTTCTGCTACAATATAACATAATACAATTTATGTAAATTTAAAATACATGTGTACAAAACAATAATTTACATTTTAAGATAATAATCCAAACAAAAAGATGCACATTAGACATTAGAATGGTTGCCTGTGGGCACAGAGAAGGAAATAGGGTAGGAGGAAATGAATGAATGAATAATCTTACGTGGACTGGTAACAATCTACCATGAATGGAGGGGTATGATTAACTTAACACTGATCAACAAAATTCTTAAATAAATAAGGATTCATCAGTACCTGTGTCACATGGCATTCTTAAGGTAGATAAACAGTGAAGAGATAAGGCAGGGCAGTTAAGCATACAAGGCAAAATCAACCACATGTGGCAAAAATGAAAGGTTGAAAAACTCTTGCTCTGATCAATGGTTCACACACTTGTCTAGTCTCCGGAACACTTTCTTCATCAAGGCTAGAGACCCTGACAAGCAGCAGCCTCAGCCACTTCTGCTTATTCTCATTGCTCTAAATCCTTTCTGAGAGCCTGGGCAGATGGGCACAACTTTTTATGAGAGGCTGATGAAGACTACACAAGCAAATGGTGATTCATACCAGTAACATTATAAAGATCTGCCTCTCATAAAGTTTTGAAATCCTAAAGTCTAAAGAGGAGACAAATAAAGGTAAAACCTTTAATAGTGAAATTTGTGACACCAATGACAATTGCAATATCAAAAGAGCCTTATCCTTAGGTTTGGAGTCCAACTTTCCCAAGACTCTTATTTCTCTTTCCCTTTCCCTTCTGCCATGCCCTGACACATTCAGAAAACTAGGCAGGAAGCAAAACTTATGTCACTTGTTTTTGCCTAAGAAGAGCTTCCAGTGGACCTGTTCATTGCCAGGGATTTATAGCACTTGAAGAGCTATCATCTCCACTGCTCTGACGGCTGAGATCCTGGCACTGATATTTTCTCCCAGTTATCTCCTCCCAATAAGGAAGCCCCTCAACTCCTGCTGTTCCCATGTTGATCCAGTTTTGATTATGTATCACACTGCTCTGTTTCCCACAAGTCTAACCTTTGTAGATTACCTGAGTCCCCTTGTCCTGTGGCTTCCAGTTGAGTTTGGCCAATCATGAGCAATGGCAGAAGACTAGAATGAGGGAGGAATTTCCCTAGTTCCCCTCCTGAAGGGTTGCCATAGGCTGGCAGTGTTTCCGGAAATCTTAACTATAGTCAAATGATGCCCGCCAGAAACGTTGTTTGTCCCAAAGCTCAAGGAACCATTTGGTCTCCTCACTCCTTCAGACAGAGGGGTAGAACTGGAGCCCTACTGTTACTAGTTCCAGGGTAGTACACTGTCACTTATGGTTTTCCTACAGCCGTACCTTTAAAAATGCTTCCTTTAATAAAAGTCGCCTAAGATTATTCTAATGTAATCATGCCATCTATGCTCTACTACAATCAACTTGTTCCAAAAGGCTTAAAAATAAGTTCACCTGTCTTTAAGGATACTTTTTAGGATTCTGTAAACACTCAGAGTTTCCAATTTTGATGTTGATTAGAGGCTGTGAGCCAAAGTTATAAACAATATTGTTTCAAGACCCTGATCTGGGATCACCCTAAATATGCTGAGGGGACCTTTGTGAATGACTAACCAAAGCTTTCCTCAATTTGTTCTCAGAGGTATCATCATCCCCCCTGGGATATTTTTAGCGGAGACTACCCTCTGTGCTTTTATAGGTTTCATTACAATTGTAACAGTTTTATGTTTCACTGTTAAGACTTGAATAAAACTTTACCCATAAAAAGTAAATCATTGCAAATCTCTAGACAAATGGAATGGTCTCTGCATCATAATATTAATTTATACGACATGTGTGGAATAACTTTCATCTGCAGATCATCTCCGATTAAAATGACTTACAGCGTTAAAGAATAGTTGGGGCAGGCTGAGAAGGAGCTAGTCTTGAAGACAGATGTACCAAATGGGTATGGATAAGCTAACACACTCCTGGGCAGCAGACAACTTAGGGGTGAAATATCACAGCTGTTAACTGCTAGAGCAAAGAGTCTCAATTTAAGAAAGAAAATAAAGAAAAATCACCTGCCCACAGGGCCTGCACAAGGGGAGCTTAGAAGGCACAGTACAATGAATACAATTAGAATCACTCAAGAGAGCTGTGAAGTTTCATCTCATGCAACTTAGCCTTGTCTCCTAACTACACTATAACTTAAGGCAAGGTATTGGGTGTTACTTTTTAATAAACACTCTTCTCACTGTATACCCAGCTCAGAGACACACAGTTGTGGGACAGATACACATAAGAGGCAATGTTCAAGCGTACCTACAGGCCATTTGTTCAAAAAATGTGTCCTGCTATGTTCCTGGAACTGTCTGGGCACTGAGAAAGGAACAGTAAATACAACAGAGTTCCTACTCTCGTGAAACTTATTTTCCAGTTGTCTGTGTTGTTGAGTGAGGTGAGGTAAAGAGAAATAGTAAATAATAAATATACAAAATGTCAGATAGTAGAAAAGATTAAAGGAAAAAATGAGCCAAGCGGGAATAATGGAGAATGCTATTTTAGAAAGTTTGGACAAGGAAGCCAGTAGTTAGGAAAGATAGACAAATCAAGATAAGGTCCTCTCTGCTAAGGAAAGCATTCATATTTCTTAATAGAGTTGGGGCTAATTAAATCGTGTAGACTGGGTAACCACAGGTAGACCAGACTTTGGCCTCTCCTAAAATACCTCCTGCTACTGCAGAAAGCAGCCCAGCACCTATGGTGCCTTGAAGAGAAGAGTGCACTGCCAGCACCATCCCCCATGAGCCTGATTCTATAAACTCTTTTGATCCTGAGATGCAATGATGGATAAAACGCTGTAGGAAGGGATCAAGAGGAAGGTAAGTGACAGGTACCAAGTGAGTCCAACAGACTATAAATCTGTCACAAGGAAAAAAAGGATAAAAAGAGCTTACATAGGTTTCTCCCACTATCTGGAATAAAGTGTTCCTGTGAAACCTTTTCTACGTAGAAACGGCATGAAGTGAAGAAGCAATTACCTTAGGACACATCTTGCTACTAGATGCACAGAATAAACTGAGATAAAGTACAGATGCTTACAGACACAGTTCAGAGCTTGGCGTCTTGTTGCTGAGATGCTGACTGTAGTTCCAGGGGAAGGACCTTGGCGGTGCCACTCTCCCTGCTTGGTGCACACTTTGCCTCTGTAACAACTCTCTGAAAAACAAACACTAAACGCTATTTTTGCTTTTTTGCCTTTTTTTCATAAAAGTGAAAATCCTCTTTGGATTTCTTTCTGTTAATGAAAACTGGTACGAACATAGCTTCTTCGTAAAAGCAAAGAGCTGCATAAAGGGAACTTTCAAAAAGTGGAGGATACCTGTCTCTGCAAAGCTCTAGCCTCCAAGGAAATCCTGGTGATTTCCTTTGCAGATTGCCTTTTGAAGTAATTAAACATCAAGACATCCGTTGGGGGTACAGGGAAGCTAGCCTTGGCTTCAAGTCATAGATGGTAAAACTGAGACCCTGAGACACTCATTAACTGCCTTATCTAAGGTTAACTATGACTAGCAGAGGCAAAACTTAGGGTTGGGGTATTTGAGTACATTATTAAATGCAAAACACATACACATAACCGAGACTACTACAGGGAAATGAGGGATTTCTGCCTGGACTGTTTAAAGTGATCACATGTACCCAATAATTATTTCCCTCTCCCCTTCACTATGCTTATAAGGTCTTGCCAGAGATCATTAATGCACATTTTGAGAGATGGTATGCCAGGGTTGAAAGTGCATAGGCCATTCAAAGGAACACATATTTTACAAGAACACAGAAACTATATAAATATATAAGTACGTATATGTGAACTGATTTGAACTGTTCCCTAAAGGAGTGGCTGGGCCTGAGTAAAAGCAGTAAAAGGCAATAAGTAAGTAAATGGAGGCATGAAAACCGGTTTGGATTGAAGATAATAGTGTATATAATGAAAACAACCCTTGGTACCCAAGGTAAAAAATCAAACAAACATACACCCTGTCTATGAGAGTTGAGCAGAACTGTCTTGAATGTTGGCAAGTCCTTAACTTTTCTGGATCCCAATGTCCTACTCTGAAAACCAGGGATAATAATAGAGACAGGTATATCATTCGTTTTCAAAATTATGGTACATGGGAAGGACATTATGGTAGACAGCACCCAGTTCTTGCCAATATGCAGTTATCTTTTCCTTCCCAGGCACACGAAAGATTACAAATTTCAGCCACCTTAAAGTTTGCAAGATCATATCATATGGTAAGTGACTCAGGCAGAATTTTAAAAAGGCTCAAATTCTCCAGCTTCCCTCTTGCCCTTTGGTGGAGAGTTTAGAGGCCATGGGTTGACATGATAGGGGCCTAAAGACTGGAGCAGCCTGGATGGATGGATGGATGGTTGCATGCATGCATGCATGCATGGATGCATGGATGGATGCATGGGTGGATGCATGGGTGGGTGGATGGGTAGATGGGTGGGTGGATGGGTGGGTGCGTGGAGGGGTGATTGGATGGGTGGGAACAGCTTCCTGGATAGTTGCTGGGAATCACAGTAGATTTTGCAGGAGCAAGAAATAAATTTTTGCTGTTAAGTCCCTGAGATTTTGGGTTGTCTGTAACTGCAGCATAGTTTAATCTAACCTGATTTATACACATGTAGTAATCATTAGTATCATTTCTCATATAGCCAGGAATGTCTGACCCCAGATCCTGCAGGACATGAATGCTAGGAGGATTCAAGCATTGACCTACTGGCCTTTTGAGCTTTTAATGTGAGGTTAGGGGCTGGGCATTAAGAGCTGGGAAAGAGAAATAAGCCATGATCACTACTGGGATTCAGAAAGCTCAACTCATGAATCACTGTAAATCTGACTGGCCTGACTCTGGGAGGGAGCTTACCCTAATCCTTGACACTCTTCCCTAGATCATCCATCACCCTGTGCATTTTCCCCCAGGAGCCATAAAGCCCAGGACAAATCCCCTTACGGGAAGATTTTACAGTAGCCCTTCCCCTGTCTCAGAGTAATAGGAGCTGTCTGTTATCTCTAGTTGAAAAATTAAAGTATTACTTGGCCAAAGCCAAAAGGTAATACAATTCTATAACCCTGTGATTTCATCTATTACTTACTGTTTGGGGAGAAGACAATAAATAAAATATCTGTGCATGTAATATCTCCTTTTCCCTCCGGGGCCTCACATAAGTTCCAAATTTCTAAAAAACCTCAGTGAAGCAATGTTTGCCAACAGTCCCCCAGCTTCTTTTTGACTCTCTCATTAACCTTTCCAACCTTCCAGTGTCTGTTTCTTGTGTCTGGTCACTTCTACTTAATAATGTTGGTACAAACTATTGCCATAGACTAAAATAACAGAACGGCGTGTCCTCACACATAAGCAAACTGTGTCAGTCCCTGTGTAATTATAGGACCATGAAACATCAAGAGTAGGCCATAAAATAAAGAGGAGCTATATGGATGACAATATAAGTTTGAGGAAAACTGATCTTGGTCATTATATCTGGCAGCTGGTTCCCCACTCCAGCTCTGTTCACTCCCTCCCAGCTGTCTTCAGTAGAAAATGCAGAAGCCAAGAACTGTGCTGAGAGGAAGAATCAAAAATCAGTAGAACCAGGTCCTCACAGCTTTGCAACCTTCTAACCTTCAGAGGTTCCAGTTGCCCCAGAAAGAGTAAATGGATCTTGAGGATGTTGGGCAGCCCAGGTGGTGACAAATACTTGTTGTTAGGAAGTATAGCCTGTCTGCCATCTGCCATCTCCACCTCTCCTCACCTAGTGCTCTGGCTTGGGCTCACTGCATCATTTCTATAATATGAGCCAGAGGAACACTAGGCCTCAGGCATTTTCATTTCTTAAAGACAGTTCACGAAAAGTCATTAAGATTCCAGGTAACAGTCAACCTGGGGTGGTTCTTTTCAATGTAGTCTGCCCAGTCTTGATCTCTCGGTCCTTCTGCCTTCTCATTGCTCCCATCAAAACAGAAGAGGATTCTATAACGTTTTAAGTCTTTTACAACTTGACAAAAACACCTTCATAATAATGCATTAGTTTCCCGAGGCATTTTAACCTCTTATCTTTAATCGTGGAATTAAGGATTTTATCTCCCATGAAAGGAATTTCATGCACCAACAAAGCAGTGTGCAGGGTAGAGGTGGAAGGGAGCCTCCCTGGGCTCCTAAAAACCATGCTCAGTCTTGGGGGACCCAGAGAAGATGCTATATCAGGCATGGAAGTGCAGAGGAGATGGCCTAAGTCAGAGAGCCCTGATTCTCCGTGACTGCTCTGTTCCCTTGCTCACTTTGCTCTCATGTTCATGTAACTGGGCTGCTCCCTAAGAAGCTATTTTCTGCAGTGGTTGCAAGGGGAAAAGTCTGGAATTGCTGGTTTCCTGCACTGCAGCCTCTGGGCCTGGAGCCAGATGTGTGTGAGCCCTCTTCCCCGCCTTTGTTCTTCCCGGACTCATTCCCAGGACCTGGGACTACACAGTCTTTCTGTCCCTTCCTCTCACCTCCCTTGAGCCACCATCAATGACCTATTTGTGCTCCTTCACCAAGTTCCCCTCCACCCCTCACGCTACTGCCACTTTCCCTCTAGAAAGACTGTCCACTCTCTCCATGCACAGAGTTCTCTGCCTTGAAGAATTTAGCAAAGGGACACCTGGGAATGTGGGAGGAGAGAAGGAGCTGGAAACTTACTATTGCTCAACAAATACGAGTTCCAGAGGTAGGAGAGCCTAGGGGATCACAGAGGGAACTTCAGCCATGGAAGGGTGGGTAGGAACAGCAGAGATATGGGACCTGATCTTGGATACTTACCACTTTCCCTGCCTGTGCAAGTCCTCGCACATGTTTGTGTGTGTGTGTGTGTGTGTGTGTGTGTGTGTGTGTGTGAGAGAGAGAGAGAGAGAGAGAGAGAGAGAGAGAGAGAACATGAGGGTGTTGAGGGAAAATTGACATATCTGACAATAATTACAGTTACCAAGAAACTTTAAAAGTGAGAAAAAGAACTGAAACTTTGGCTAGCTAAGAGTAATACTAATTACAGCCTTTATGCAAATTAAGTCTAATTATCATGCAACACAATAATAATATGTCTATCACTATAATGTGTCAGATTAATTTTCTTGTAAATTTTCCGTAACACTTCTGAGTTTTCTTCATGTACTAGAGTTGTGGACGTAAAAGGACTGTAAATTAACAGAACTACATTGTCTTCTCAATTCCTGTGCCTGTATTTCTACATGGTTTTTGTCGTTTTCCTTAATGGTTTTTAAATGGTCTTTATGCATTGAGGAGAGAATTCTTTTATCTATCACATGTGCTGCAAATATTTTTTCCAGTTTGGAATTTGTCTTTTAATTTTGATGGTGTATTAGAGTATACAGAAGAAACTGGTCTGATTACATCCTTTATAATCATACTTCACGGGCTCACTTTCCAAGCAGCATACTCGCCTGCTCACAATTTTTTAAAAATATAGAAAAAGTACCCATTATAACCACCTGCTGAAGCCTGAAATTCCTTTGAACAGGAAATAATCGTTCGTTCCACAATTAGAGATAAAATGCTCACAAATGCACAGGCCTTAGAGATAATACATTGGTGTGTTTCAGGTAAATGTGTATGATGACAACAGTCTCGCCTGTGTTTATGGGGTGGGTTTCATTTAGAAAGCAGTAGAGCATTCAGTGCCAGAATATGTATGAGGAAGTGCAGCCACTAAGGAAAGTTCCAGTGACCAAGAGTGATCACCTCCTAGAACCTTCCCTGACCCTCCAGGTCAGAGTTAGATGCCTCTTGCCTGCTGTCCCACAGCACTCGTGTGTGTCCTTGTCATATCCCACTGACCTAATAGTCATATGACGGCTGTTTACTTCTCTGTCTTGCCTTCTTCACTGTTAGGTGCTTGGAGGGCAGGCGTTACACGTAACAAGGTCACCATCATATCCAGAGCACCATGCCTCATAGGTTCCTAATAAGCCTTCACTGCATGAATGAGTAAAGGAATCAATAAATCAATAAACCAATGTTATTATTTTCCTCGGGGCTTATGTGACTGGATCACTACGTCTGTCTTAGAAAGATGGGAAGGGACTGGATATTAAATGAGAAGACTCAATCTGGGAAGATGATCCACTACAGGATGACCAGCACTCTTGCAGGATCCAGCCCCAAAAGGCCCAGAAATAAATACGCCAAAGAACTCCACTCAAAGACCATGGCCTCCCTCCAAATTCAGATTCAAGTGTACCAAAGTAAATGTGGAGAATGCCTCCCCTCTCCCTTCCCAAGAGACACAGAGCTTCCTGAACCAGCTGAGATCCTCCAGTGCCTCTGGGTTAAACCCTGAGGAAGGGGTAACTGGGTTTCTAGAAGCTTCCCGGAGGAAAACAGTTCATGCAACAGGGGACCTTGTCTGAACTGACTGAGCTCCTTTAGTACTCTCCTGGGTATTTTATGATTGATCTCGCTTGAACCTCTTTACTTGCTTGGAAATTTGCTGAGCTTTCAATACTCCTTTAGCTGACCTCAGATAATGCCACTTCCTGCTCTCTGTTCCTGTGACCCTCTGCAACAGGTCTCAGAGCACTTCTAGAAGGTATAGGCCATGCCCAGCCCACCACCAGGGCTGACCTCTTTTCTGGCCTTCCTGGCAAGTTCATCCTGACTGACCCTGGGTTCTGCCTGGTTCTGGTACCCTGTACAGACAGGCACTTCCCCATCCTTTGCTCCACGTTCTGTAAATAGACTCAAGCCCTGACCAAAGACCTTTGCCTGCTCATGCTGAAACCGCCCTGTGCAACGTCAGCTCTTCCTAGCCAGGTCTGTGCATGATCATCACACTCTAGGGGATGTTTGCTGTTCTAGTTTCTTCTTACCTCCAATTCTGTGTGTGCATCCCAACCTGCTTACCTCTGTTTGCAAACTCCTGTTGCCCACATGCTTTAACTTAGGTTTCTAGGTTCTCATTGTCCTAGCATTGTGTTGGGCTCTGCCTCCTGGTTACTTGGTGATCATTTCTCTTGAAAATCATCCAGCTACCTCTCAGAATTCAGGACTGAGCCCTGCCCTTGTAGCTGATAACTGCAGGCACCTTTAAATGGTGCCAAAGCACCCTCCCCACTGCACATTCCGTTCTTTGCTTCCAGTGGGCACCCTCCCAGTACTGCTCACCTGGTTCATCATTGTCCAGACCAGCAAAGGGGACAGAAGTACAACCACCACTTGTACCACATAAAAGATTTCTCTTGAAAAGCTCATTGGCAAAGCAGCCAAGTGCACGGATTCCCATCCTTTTCCCCTCCTAGGGAGAGGTTTCTGGGTGAAGTACCGGTGAGTACAGCGTGGAAAAGTATCCAGTAGAAAGAACCCATTCCCACAATGTTCTAAAAATGTATAGGAAATGGAGGGGGTGGGGGGTGCTGAGGAACATCTAGTTGACTGCATGACAGTGAGAGCTTTAGGACTGAAGGGATCAGCTGCTGCTATTAATCTATCCTTTCAAGGAGCTAACTCAGAGAGCTAATCCAGCTTCTGGTTAAGCTACTAAAAGCAGTGAAGACATCAACCTCCAGGCTATCCAGATGTATCTCCCCTCAAGCCCCTTCTTCATGCCTGGCTCACCGTCAGCCCTCATCCTCAACCTGAGTCCCCAGACTTGGTCACACAGGCCTATTCTCAGCCCTTATACAGATATCCATAGCCTGATTCCCCCCTGGGCCCCCAGCAAGATAAAAGGTTTACAAATGCATAGAGTTTTTGAGATGATACATTAGTGAGGTTCAGGCAAGTATGTTTGATAACAGAGTGTTCCCTATGTATCTGGGAGGGGGTTTCACTTAGAAAGCAGTAGAAAATTCAGTGTCAGAATGGGTGGGGAAGTGAAGCCACCAAGAGAAGCCCTTGAGCTATTCTAGACTTCTCAGTTTATCCCATCACAGGGACCCTGCCTGAGCCTCTTGAATCACTTTCTCAATCTCTTCCTCACCTCCCATCAATATATTCACTCATCTTCTCATTTTTTCTTCTAGGACCCTACTCTAATATAACTGTAGAATCACAGAATTTTAGGTATACATGATCTAACCATAAAATGGGAACATAAAGATCTCTATCAAAGTGTAGGAAAGTCAGAGGATGCTTCTTGTAAGAGGTGGGGATTTGGGGTCTTAGGATCCCCTCCCTTATTGACAGGTCCCTTCTCTTCTCTATAGCACCCTGTCCCCTGCATCCTTCTAAATATCAGCTCCACTCTTCATGAGCTATTTGATCTTAGGCAACTATCTAAACTTCTTTGTGCCTTTGTTTTCCCATCAGCAAAGTGGGATTATATTGTACCTTTTTCAAAGGATTGGCCAGAGGATTAATGAGATAATCTTATGTGGATCATTTAGCATGGTACCTGGCACTCAATAAATGTTAGCTCTTATTAATTCTTTAAGCCTTTATATCTCTTATTCTTTAAGAAAATCAGTCCAAATCAATCCCTCTATTAATACTGAAGGACAATATATTTTACCTCTCCCAGGTAATATAACTGTATTTAGGCTGAAAGGATGTTTCCATCCAATGAAGGGTTGTACCTGGAGAATCCCTGGTAAATGGATAATGGAAGTGTTTTAGGGTAAGTAGGATTCCTAGATACCTGACATCAAGTAAAGCAGGTAGTTGTCTGTTGCTCCAACATGTGGAAAAAGACTTGGGCTTGTTGTCCAAATTCCTTAAAGCCCTAAGCATAGAAAATGACAACCAGGGCTTATTACCACAGCTCTATTAGAAAAGGGGTTTATGACAGATCATTTTATTTCCCCTGTTCATACCATATAGTCCATTTCTTTGTAATTTTGCTTAAAAGAGTTAAAGCATGACCTAACTTAATTTAAATACCTAAACAATCAGGCTATTAAACTACTATAGTAATGTTTATTTTTCAAACTTTTGTAGATTTTTTCCTATGTCCAAATCGATTCCACTATTCTGCTAAACACTGGCATCAGTTTTGGCAGACATTTATTACAAAGATATTTCTAGCTTTTCCAAAGGCTGATATTTTTCCTAGTTCATTTCCTAGTTTATTTAAATTCTACACAAACACCAAAAACCCTCCTAAAGCGAGCACCATCCTGAACTGCCTTCCAGTTTGGATTAGCAGGGCTATTTCCTAATGGAAAACCAAAGCTGTAACACATTTCCTTCCCTGTTTTTTTATCAAACACTCCCTTGGAGGAGTCTTCACTGCCTTTTAATTGTCGGAGTTTATTTTCATTCCTCTTATTAGACTTGGCAGAGGAGGTGAGGGAGAACCTAGCTGTACCTCAACAACCTTCAAGGCCTTCTATAATCTTATAATCATCTTCATCCACCAGCCTCTCTTTTCCTTTAACTCTATTTTTTCTTGGTTATTCAGAAAAGCCTTTCTCATTCTCATTTGCTCACATTAATTCACCCTGCTCTTTGGCTGCCCTAACTTGAGTTGCATATTCTCATTTGATTCCCTCCTGTCCTTTTCCTTTCCAAGTCAGGTTTTTCTCTGCTCATAGGTTTTTAAGCCACCCTTTGTAAATACACTTTGCAAAGAGCAAGCAATCTCCAATCTTCTTTTCCAGAGCAATTGTAATCCACTATGCTTTAATTATAGTGTCTATTCAGATGTTCAAACTTCCATCTAGTTATAGATTTTAATACTTCTTCCCTCTGCACCATACTTATTGGATTAATTCCCCAAATGTGATTTTTTTTGAAGTTTAATACCTTAGGTCTTTGAAGCCACTGCTTACTTAAAGAATTCAAGAAGATCATGATTACCAGTAACAAGGCAGGTGCCTTGGCTTTAACTATATAATTCAGCTATTTCTAATCCCAGGAGTTCTACTGCTGTTCCACTGTTAGCCTGAGTTGCCAGCATCTCAGTCAAAACACTGTCCTCTCCCTCCCCTAGGACACAATGATAGGTGTGCTTTTGCCTATAACCTATGGAGTGCTACACCTGGGGAGTTTCAAAGGAAAATAAACAAATTAAGTAAGGACTGGCTTTTAAAAATTATTATTACTGTTCACTCTCATCATGGATGATTGGTGATAAGTTGGAGCAATTCATATTATGTATCTGGACCTTCATTTCTATATAAGTGAAGTAGGGAAGGAGAGAGCTAGGTGGTTTCTAAGATACCTTCTAGCTCTTGTAAATGCCACAGCTTCTGTGATTCTAATTTTTTCTCCAAAATTGTGGAGTTGTATTTCTGGTACTTTAATCTGAACTATGGAACACTTTATTGCTTAAAAATAAACACTTATTTTAGATATGTTGAGTAGTTAAACCCATCTTATCTTTTTTAACAGCTTTATTAAGGTAAAACTGGCATGCAGTAATATGCACTTATTTAAAGTATATAATTTGATAAACTT
>RJWK010048535.1:0-16904 GCA_004363435.1 Platanista minor
AAAAAAAAAAAAAAAAAAAAAGAGAGAGAACAGGCTTGGGTGCTGGAGGAGTTGAACTCGGCAGATCTGATGCAGTAGGTCTCTAGGGAGAGCCAGCCACTGGGCTTTGGGGGAGGAGGTCAGCGACGCACCAACTCCGGAGGCCCGGCTGAGACGCGGCATCCTGGTGTTGGCACGCACAGGGACCTCCCCAGGCTCAGGGGAGCAGATGAGACCCGGCACCGTGAGAGAAAAAGACCAAACGGCCTGAAGGGCAGGCGAGAACCAGGGCTGGAGACGGAGGCTGGAGAAGACGCAAGCAGGGAGGGAAAGGCGGGAGGGGGACGCTCCCGAGCCCAACAGGTGACACTGCAGTGGTGCGAATGCCGTGCCTGACCTGCGCTGTGAGATGATGACGAGTGGGGCCTCCTGGTCAGGGGATCAGCCTCTTTGAGCCTCCATCTCTTCACCTGTAGAAGTGGGCAATGACAGTACCTATCTCACAGGTGGCTGTGGGGATGCAACGACCTCATACACATAAAGGACAGTGTCTGGGGCATATCGGGATGGAGCAAGATTAATTGCTGAGTGGGCGTCCAAGAGAGGTTTCTTCAAAACCGCAAAAGTAGTTAACAGTGGCAAATGGGGCAAAAGGATCAAACAAAGGAAAAAGGAAGTCACTGGACAAATAAATGGTGAAAAAAATAGAAATGCAACACCGTAAAATAGTTCAAGCGAGTGACCAAGAGCTCTCTGGACCAGCGGGGATAGGTCTTAAAAACGGTGGGAATAAAAGTAGGTGGCAGAAGGGAAAGTACAGCCTGATGTCATTTATGTAAGGTTTTAAAGCACCCAAAACAAGACACTCTCTTATTCAGGGCCACTTACACAGGCGGTGCGACTACGAAACCCGGCATGGAAGGGACACACCAAGCCAGAGTGGCAGGTTCCTACAGACAAGGGAGAAGGGAGGATGGGACGGAGGAGGGGCCCAGTGAAGTTTTCACCATATCTGCAACCTATAAATAAAAATAAAAAGGTTTGAAGCAAAATTGCAAAACGTTGGCATTTCTCAAATATGAGCGGTTAGGGATATGGGTGTTTGTGACCTAATACTCCCACGCGATTGAAATGTTTTACGGAATTTTAAAACTTAAAACCATTTTTGAAAAAAACCAAAACATCAGATTTCACAATGAGCTCAGCTGAGTCCGTGGCAAGGCACCCCTCACTGGCTTCGGGACCACCAGCTGCAGCACAACGAGCCGACCCCCGAAGAGGAGTCCCCAGAGGATCAAGGACACAGCGCAGACACGTGCAAAAGCAGCGCTGGCGAGCTCAGGGCCAAGGCCAGGGGACGCCGAGACGCGGGAGACTTAGGCATGGCTGTAACTGAAAGAGCAAAGAGAGAGACTGGGCGACGAGCAAGCTATGAACAAGAGATGGGACCAAAGAGGGGACGGAAGACATCAGACTGGAGAACGGGGTCGGACAGCCGTTCCCCTGACACAGAAGGCAAGGGACCCAGGGCAGCTGTGTTACCAAAGGGAGAGTTTATACAGCCAGTGCAGTTCCAAATACCTACCAGCCACCAGACCCTTTGCTAGGTCACAGAGATGAATGAAGAAGACCCAGGTCCTAGTGTCAGGGGCTCAGAGTCTGGAATGGGAGAGAAACTATTGGTTACAGTGTCCAGTAGACCCGGGCAATCTCAAAACATACACCAGATGAGCCTCATGAGCCCGGGCTCCCAACACACACAGCTACACTTCTCTGTGCCTCGGCTTCCTCACCTCTGAAACAAGGATGAACTCAGCAGCACGCCCACTCTTCCCGAGATGGTCAGGAAGAGGGAACAAGAGCATGGTGCGTCACACAGTGAGAGCTCAAGAAATCGCAGCCGTTAGCAGTCGAGGCAGTCATGGCGGCAATACTGCTGTCGTGCCCAATTTTGTGCATTTTACACCTCACAGGAGGCACTGCGTGTTCAATGGTCATGGAAAGTACCTGATGATGAACAGAAAAGGACAGCCTGTCCCGAAATGCAGGCGCTGGATGGGGCCTGGCACACCCACTGCCTCAAGCAGCAGCATCTCCGTCTTTGCCAAATTACGACTCCTAACTCATCGGGGAGCTTCAGGCATTCCGGGCAGCCCACACAGTGTATACGTGAAGGGTCGGCATCTGTCAGAGGGAGGTGGGGACCGATGAGAGGAGAGAGGCATTGGGAAGGAGCAGGGAGACCAGCAGGAGCGGAAGGAAGGGACTGGGCGGATGCCTGCGGTGTCCACGGCGGGATGGGGACGGGAGGCCCATGGAGGAGGCTGGGCTGTGCCTGAGGGCGTTAAAGAGTCTGAAGACTGTTCACTAAGATGTGACTTCATCATATTTCTGTGTTTAAAGACGACAGGAAGGGCAGAGGGGGTGTCTCAAGAGGTCATGTGTTTGTCACGGGAACAAAGGAGACTTGGGTCTAACTAGCTGTAGGACGTGAGAGAAGGAAGGGTTTGGATGGTTCCCAGCTTGTGGCTCTGGGCAGCTGAATAAAGTGGATGGTGGTTCCATTCATTGAGAGAGGGAATGAAGATTGAAGGCCTCTATTTTCTCTGGGAAGTAAAATGCAAGGTCACCGGCTAGGCGCAAGGCAGGGCGAGGTGAAGAGGCTTGATGAAAGTGGCAAAGGTCTAAAAGAGCTGCCAAGGATAATGTGAAAAGCAGCTGATGCGGGACAAGTAAAAGGACTGCCAGGCAGCACTGCAAGTCCAGCGGCGACTGGAACCCATAAATTTGCAATGGCCCCAATCAGCGCACGATGTGACTCCCCTACCGAGATAGGAACCCAGGATGGAGGGGGCCGGTGGGCTGGGGGCGGGCAGGCGGGCAGGGCCGGGAGGGCGGAAGCGCGGTCCAAGGGAAAGAAATGGAGCGTGACGGTGGAGACGGCCAAAAGGGCAGGATGAGAGAGGGAGCAGCTGAGGAGCAACAGGAAGTAACAGCAGGGCACAGGGGGAGTCGGGGAGCCAGAGGCCTCCAGGGCAGGTGGGCTCAGGGTGGTGGGAAGTCAATGGTGAGAGAGTGGACGACATCTGCAGGACTTCAGAGGAGGCAGCTCTGGAGACCCCAGGAAAGGAGCGACCAAGGTACAGCAGAGCGGAGGGGAGCGGTGGAGGTGCGTGAACAGCACAGGCCGACAGTGGAGAGAGCCGGCTCTTGGCCATGGACATGACTCCTCAGCAAACACAGGCTGAGTGTCAGGAACCACGCGAGAGCCTGGGACCAAAACCACGGCTCCTGCCTCCCTCCTCTGGAATCGAATGTAAGACAGTGATAGATGACAGAGGCCAAGGACGTGTCAAGTCCCACAACCCAGCATAACTTCATTTTTAAGAATGTATCCAAAGGAAAAAGAAAAGCCGACAGAAAAATAAAGCTGCACCTTTTAGGAAGCTCACTGCATCTACAGGACAAAAAAGCTGAAAGGAAGCTAAGCGTTCAAAAAAATTAAAAATATGAAGATTATGAAGATGTACAACGTCTATGACACACAGACGAGCTTCCTAGGGTAGAAAAATCTATCCTACTCATCTCTTCATCCCCAGCACGAAGCGCCATGCTCAGCTCGTAACGGGCACTCAGAAGCTGTCTGAACAAACGAATGGATGGAGGAAACTGCATCGCATTATGATTAGACCTATGTAGGAAAACATGTAAGCACCCAGAGAAGAAAATGCGAAAATAATCAAAATACTGATGACAGGACAGTGGAGGCAGGATGTCTTCTTTCCTTATTTAAAACCATCCTTAATCCCATCACACTGTCTGACAGTCAAAAGTGAGTATTTTTTCTTTTAAGAATGCTTGGATCAAGGGAAAAATACAAGTGAAAACTGTAGACTTTCTTGGCAATGACAATACCAAAAACTTGGCACGTCATAAAAAAATTAGTGGAAATCCATCCCCAGAATCAACTGACAGAAACAGAAATGACACAAGGTTACTTGTTGCGACAATTTTAACATAGCAAAGGGTAGACATGACCTAAGGTCCACGGACAAAGTACAGTGGAGTGCTCTGATGCTGGGAAAGGTAACGAGGACACCTTCCCTCGCCTGTCATGGGCTAATCTCCGGGGCACCAAGACAATGAGAAAAGCAAGGGACAGAGCACGAGGGACAGTATGCCACCTCACATCTGAGAACGGAACAAGGCGGTACAGGATACAAGGACATACGTGTATTTGCTTAGAGTTATTTGTGGGTGTGTATTTTCTAAAGGCAAGAACAAACCAAAAGCTAATAAAAATGGCCATCCATAGGGGAGAGAGAGAACGGGGAGGGAGACAGGAGTAGAAATCAGATTTCTCTAAATGTACTTTCTTTTACAGTTTTGACTTTAGAATCATGTAAAAACATTTTGAATAATTACATGTCTAAATTAGATCAAAATGTAAAAGCTAAAGCAATTCTTAAAAATGAAAAATAAATGCAAACAAATGAGCCTAACTGTGTATCAAGATGGCAGTTTAACCACAAAAAGAAGGGTCAATGCAAGCGACTTTAAAATACAGTAATATTAATACGACTGTGCGTCTCTACTGGGAGATAGCCTAAAAGCAAAAAGAACTGCAAAGAAATCTTAAACTATATTCAGTAATCCTACCATGTTGTCAGTAAGAATACTGGTATTTTTATTTTAGATACACACACATCACACACATACACGTTAATACCATGAAGAGGGAATATTTATACTGTGTAAAAAACAAACAAATAAAAAGACACAAATATAAAAATCAAGTAAGTAAAAGCCCTATAATCTTAAATTTGAGTTGGAAATATCAATATAAACTCATGAGGAATTTTTATTTTTTTAAGAAAATAAATTGCTCTGTCACTAGAAGCCATGACCGACCGCTCTTGTAGCAATGAGCATCCCTGGTACCCACATTCTGGTTTCTTATTATTATTTCCCTCATAAAGGAACCAGGGCTCCTTGGAGAAATAGCTGATTCCAGGTAAAGTGAGCTAGCAAAGTCTACTGGATCGCATTAAGAAAATTCAGGAGCCAAATTGAAGGGTTACCTCTGGTCAAAACTAGGACAATTTGATTATTAAAAAGAATAAAAACTACAGCGGCTTAAAACATATCTAACATGTTAAAATTCAGGAGTTCATAATAGTACTCAAAATAAAATCTTAAAACCTAATTGGTAACCTTGTAGATTATTAGGATACCAACTGATTATTCTAAAAACTAGTAAATAAAGGGGAAAAGTAAATCATTTAACCTGTCTCCCATAGACAGTTTTTCAGAGTTACCAAATAGCTGAGGGGGAAGTTCTTTATGGAAGAATTCCAGCTATTAAATTAAGAAGGAATGATGAGGGATTCCCTGGTGGTGCAGTGGTTAAGAATCCGCCTGCCAATGCAGGGGACGCAGGTTCGAGCTCTGGTCTGGGAAGATCCCACATGCTCTTGAGCAACTAAGCCCACAACTACTGAGCCTGCGCTCAGAGCCCGTGAGACACAACTACTAAGCCTGCGTGCCACAACTACTGAAGCCCACACGCTTAGAGCCTGTGCTCCGCAACAAAAGAAGCCACCGCAATGAGAAGCCTGCGCATCACAGCAAAGAGTAGGCCCCGCTCACCGCAACTAGGGAAAGCCTGCGTGCAGCAACGAAGACCCAAAGCAGCCAAAAACAAATAAATAAATAAATTTATTTAAAAAGAAGAAGAAGGAATGATGTTGATAACAGATACACACTACTATATATAAAAAAGATAACCAACAAGGACCTACTGTATAGCACAGGGAAATACACTCAGCATTTTGTAATAACCTGTACGAAAAAATCATCTGAAAAAGAATATATATACATATGTATGTATGTATGTATAACTGAAACACTTTGCTGTATACCTGAAACTAACACAACATTGTAAACACAACTATACATCAACAAAAAACTGAAAATAAAAGAAGGAATGACGGAATTAGAGCATCACAATTTTGCAACCTCTAACAAAATCCCAGATCTAGGTGATGACCACCAATGGTTGATCATAGACTGATGAGGAACTCTGTCATAAACAGATAAGGTTGACAAAACCTAATCCAGTGACCACACTGCTTTTGTGCTTCCTGATTTGATGCAGCAGGAAAACACAGCAACACCTAAAAAGTGTTCTCACTATACGATACAAAAATCTGAGTCTGACTGAGCCTCTAGACTTCACCAGTTTGGAGGAAATGCTGGGAACAGAGGAACATCTCAAACAACACTGGAAATGCAATCAGCCGGATCCCAAATGTGGGAAAACCTATAGGACTAATGACCTAGTTTCCTCAACAAATACATAGCAGAGGAGGAAGAAATGTTAGAAATTAAAGGGGATTTAAAAGACACATCGATCGAATGCACTGTGTAGACCTTGTGCGTATTCTGATTTGAACAGACTATCTGCAAAAAGGGGATTTATGACAAAACTGGGAAAATTTGAACAGTCACTAGATGTTAGATGATATTAAGGACCTACTGATAGTTTTTATACTTGTGATAATGGTACTGTCATTATGGGTGTTTTTTTTTTTAACACCTTTATTGGAGTATAATTGCTTTACCATGGTGTTAGTTTCTGCTTTATAAAAAAGTGAATCAATTATACATATACATATGTTCCCATATCTCCTCCCTCTTGTGTCTCCCTCCCTCCCACCCTCCCCATCCCACCCATCCAGGTGATCACAAAGCACTGAGCTGATCTCCCTGTGCCATGCGGCTGTTTCCCACTAGCTATCTATTTTACGTTTGGTAGTGTACATATGTCCATGCCACTCTCTCACTATATCACAGCTTCCCCTTCCCCCTCCCCATATCCTCAAGTCCATTCTCTAGTAGGTCTGTGTCTTTATTCCTGTCCTGCCCCCAGGCCCTTCACGACACTTCTTTTTTTCTTAGATTCCATATATATGGAGTTATTTGTAATGAGGTGGATGGACCTAGATAGAGTCTGTCATACAGAGTGAAGTAAGTCAGAAAGAGAAAGACAAATACCGTATGCTAACACATATATATGGAATCTATGGGGTTTTTTTTAAGTGTCTGTATTTCTTAGGGAGCAATACTAAAGCGTTTACAGTTGAAATGTCTGGGAAATGCTTTTATCTGGGTTGGATTTATCTGGGTAAGATAAATGAAAAACGACTGGTCAAATGTTAATGATAGTTGGAGCTGGGTGGAGAGTACATGGGCATTCATTTTAATACTCTCGCCACGACTAGGTGTGTTTGAAAATTTACATAATAAAAAGTGGAAAAAAAAAAGAAATATGATAATAAGAATGCGTGCCACCTACCTTCCTATGTGATTAAAGAAACTGGGCACAAAGAGACCTTCCGTTCTTGAGTCACTTAACTCTAAGCAGCCGTTTTCTGAATTATTAATATCGGCTAAAATAAGACGAAAGAGAATTTGCTACAAAGACCTTAAGGTTATAAGTTTTCACACCTGGTTGTTTGGATCTGTGAGGCACCGCACCACGATGGGTATGAGATGTTCAGAGAGCACCACTGGAAAATCGGATCTGTTTTCTTGTAGAAAAATGGCAATAGGAGGAATTTGTTCCAGCAGCTCAGCCCGCACTGTGGGCTCTGCAGCAATAAAAAAAATGAGACAGGGCTTCCCTGGTGGCGCAGCGGTTGAGAGTTCGCCTGCCGATGCAGGGGACGCGGGTTCGTGCCCCGGTCCAGGAAGAGCCCACATGCCGCGGAGCGGCTGGGCCCGTGAGCCATGGCCGCTGAGCCTGCGCGTCCGGAGCCTGTGCTCCGCAACGGGAGAGGCCACAACAGCGAGAGGTCCGCATACCGCAAAAAAAAAAAAAAAAAAATGAGACAGAATTATATAAGACAAGCATCTTATAGTATATATTGAGTTTCTAGCTTTTCTTACTAAAATACTTCATCAAGGAAATTAGACAAATGCAGGTTAAAAATCATTTCCCATTTAGAGTATTTATACTACAGACAAGCTTAAAAAGCTGATAAGCTACACAGCAATATAAAAACATAAAAAGAAGAGAGAATGACAACTCTATTATAACAAGCCATATATAAATCAAGGAGGGAGCAAGAGGTCTGCATGCCGGGCCAGCGTCCAAAACCCATTACAACTAATGGCATATATGCGAGACCTATGGGTTGTGCTTATTTAAATTCCAGCCAGAAAGTATATATTATAAATAATTCTTTCATAAATGCACTCCCCCACAATCCACACACCCCAATTATTTCTAAGGCAAAGCATTAAACAAAAGAGCGGCTCTAGCTCCAGTATACCACATTAAATTTAACACAAATATATAATTGCTTCAGCACTGTAAATGGTGACTCATTTACAAAGAGAATCCATTTAAGGACTCAAAACATCCACTTGGGCCTTTTTAAAAGCGTTGTGTCATACCCATGTGAGTATTTTAAACTAATATGGGAGCTATATGGAAGGGCTTATTTTTCTATTTTCGGTTAAAATGATCAAAATCTAAAGCAAGCCAATCAGCTATCAAAGCTTCTATACAATTTCTTGGAAATGTACAACTTAAAAATGAAAGTATACAGTCCTTGTAGAAGCCTGCATCTTCTGACAACCTGACCACGATCTCCATTACCGTTGTGACGTCTTCTTCATTGTTACTGGAGTCCCGGAAGATACCGAGCAGCCCTCTGGCAATAATCTGACTGTGGAAGCGAGAAAGGATCCATACAGTTATGTGTGCTAATTCCGGCATGTGCTACGAGCAGGTAATACAATCACAGGGGAAAGGAAAGTCAGCCACCTCCGTCCAGAGGGAGAAGACACGGTCAAGGAACATCCAAAGGTGGTCAACATCCTGTAAGAAGAGGACCCACATCCTCCAGTCTGGCAGTCACTGGAGGTGCAAACTGTCCACCTGCACAAAAGAAAACCTTTTTCTCCTTTTCAGACTGATTCTTCAGGCCTAGATACACTTGGAAAAGAGGTCCCATGACAGCGGGAGGGAATTAAGTGACCAATAAAATGCAGAAGGAAAAGGTCCAAAGGGACATCCGATGGCCATCTCAATCTCAAATGGCCTCTACCCTGTAGGTGTCAGTAGCAGCCCCCTGGCAGTCCCCTCCCCCATGATGTGACAATCAAAATGTTTCTATAGGGCTTCCCTGGTGGCGCAGCGGTTGAGAGTCTGCCTGCCGATGCAGGGGACGCGGGTTCGTGCCCCGGTCCGGGAAGATCCCACGTGCCGCGGAGCGGCTTGGCCCGTGAGCCATGGCCGCGGAGCCTGCGCGTCCGGAGCCTGCGCGTCCGGAGCCTGTGCTCCACAACGGGAGAGGCCGCGGCAGTGAGAGGCCCGCGTACCGCAAAAAAAAAAAAAAAAAAAAAAAGTCTCTATATATTGCCAAATGTCCACTGGGAGCAAAATCACCCCTGGTTGAGAACCACTGCATTAAAGGATGCCGGGCAAAAGGCATAAAGGAACTCTCTGTACCATCTTTACAGCAATTCTGTAAATCTGAAGTTACTTCAAAATAAGGTTCAAAGAGAAAACAAAACACAAAGACCAAAAAAAGCCACAACGGGGTAACACTACCCCCACTAGAAGAACTAAAATTATAATAACAATACCTAGTGCTGATAAAGATATGGAGCAACAGAAACTCACAGACTTTGCTTGTGGGAATGCAAAATAGCACAATTGTTATTTGGAAAACGACTGTTATTTGGAATGCAAATTGTTATTTGGAAAACAATTTGGCAGCTTCTCAAAAAGTTAAATGTACACTTATCATTCAACACAGCAGTTCCCTCTTAGGCATGTACGCAAATGAAATAAAAACATATGTCCAGGGCTTCCCTGGTGGCGCAGTGGTTGAGAGTCAGCCTGCCGGTGCAGGGGACATGGGTTCATGCCCGGGTCTGGGAGGATCCCACGTGCCGCGGAGCGGCTGGGCCCGTGAGCCATGGCCGCCGGGCCTGCGCGTCCGGAGCCTGTGCTCCGCAACGGAGAGGCCGCAGCGGTGAGAGGCCCGCGTACTGCAAAAAAAAACAAAAAACAAAAAACAAAACATATGTCCACACAAAGACTTGTACACAAAGGTTCACATTAGCATCATTCATAATAGCCACAAGATGGAAAAAAAATCTCAATATTTGTCAGTTGGGGAATGCATACACAAAACACAGAATATCCATACAATGGAATATGACTCAGCAATAAAAAGGAGAGAACTGCTGCTGGTAACAACAGGGAGGAATTTCAAACGCATTTTGCTAAGTAAAAGAAGCCAGCAGAAAAGACTACATACCACATGATTCCATTTATAGGAAATTCTTAAAAAGGCAAAACCTTAGCATCAAAAAACAGATCGGTAGTTGCCTGGGCCAGCGGTGGTGAGAGAGAGGGAGACTGACTGCAAAGAGGCAAACAAGGAACAAGGGGCTGATGGAAATGTTCAAACTTGACCATGGAGATGAGCGCATGAGTGCATACATTTACCCCAAATTCACCCCACTGGACGCTCTAAGTGGGTGGATTTTATTGCATGAAAACTATGCCTTGATAAAGGTGTTTTAAACAAAGACACTGATGAGGGGAAAAGCCAATGGGATCAACCGTGGCTAACGGTGGCCTGGAGGCCTTGGTGTGCACGCAAAGGGGGACTGGCGTTCCTGATGGGTGTCTTGGAGCAAATGGAAAGGAGCCTCTGTCTGCCTCTGTCTGCTCCTCTGGGTACCTGACAATCTAGAAATAATACACGTCTCTGTGTCATTTCTGGCCAAGCATCGGGAGAAGAGCTAAAGTCGAAAACCCACCTTGATTTTCAGAAAAAGATGACTAGAAATGTGGAATTCAAAGAGGCATCTTTTGGCCCAGCATACTTTGGGAAGAAATCCATAAGCTCAAGCCTGCCCATGGAGAGACTTATACCACCCCTGGGATGAAAGGTCGAGCTCTGGCAGCCAGGAGGCTTGGGGAAGCCGGAACAGACACTATAAAGTCCCTGATTACATTTCACTGGACCACATTCATGGCAGCCTCCCAGGGGAAATCAAGCAACTAAGATCCCCAATCTGCTTGTAGGGCCATAGAACGGATAGACAGAACTGCATCCAGCCTCAAGTGGTCACAGGAGGCCTGCCCTCTTAAGGAAAGCAAGGAAAGGGGTAAGAGAGGGCCCTGAAGCAGGGACACATCCACTGCTGTGAATGCAGAATGTGAGAGAGCTAAAGACGCAAACAGATTTGGTGCTTTGGCACCAACACTTTGGCTGCTTGATGTTGGAATGACCTGGAGAGGTCATAGCGGATGAGCAGAGTCCAGAAGCATCAGAGTCGATACTTTTGTCAGCTGTGCTAATGACATGAAAGAACAGTGGACAACTGTGTGCCTCAGGAAAGTGTGAGGAAGCTTAAATGAGATCACGAGATCGCACACGTGAAGCTCAGAGCATGGCACCTGGCACACAATGAGTCCTCTAGTGCATCAGCCATCAACCATATTATGATATAAGCAAAGAATTGCAATCAAAATGTCTATCAAAAGAGGGAAGCTAAAATAAATTATGATGTAGCTATACACTGGCATACCATACAACCATTTTTAAAGGTACCTATAGAAATGCACTGAGTTGGAAAGATGCCCATGATACATGAAGTGAAAAAACAAGAGGAAGAGTTTTACATACAGTATGAACCCATTTCTTAACAAAAATTATGTTTATGCATATGTGTGCAATACATGTACATACAAACACACTCATATATACGTACACTCATTTAGGAAACGTGTGGCAGGATACACACTGAACGGCTCATGGTTACTATCTAAGATTAGAGTGGTGAAGGGAGGGAGACTCTCACTATTTAACTCCTGAAATTGCTAAATTTCAAAGAGCATGGCAATGTTCCCTGGAAATGTCACCATGGAAGGAACCCTTGGTGTCTCTGTCCCTTCTTTCCCTCACCCACTCACGCAGTTATGATCATGAGTTTAGCCCCACTGGCCCTGGACTAGGGTTGCAGAGACCAGCAAGCTCCAGGTCCCGCTCTGAAGGAGCTCACAGTCGAGGCCTGTAAGGACGCAGGAAAATCGATGACCAACGGTGATGCGATTCTCAAGACAAAGAAGAAGGACGTGGAGGAACGAGGCAGGGAGATGAGCGTGCGGATGAGCGGGTGTCGGGTAGGGAGACACGGAGGGCTAAGGTCACCGGCCGCCGATGTGGGAACGATCAGACGAGGACTTGAAAATAAGTCTGATTCACGTGCTGCAGGTCTCTGGAAGAGCTGGACATGCTGGGGCAGTGAGGGAATTACGGGGACTCTCTGTACTTTCTGCTCAGTTTTTCTGCAAACCTAAAACTGCTCGTAAAAATAAAGTCTGTTGAGTCCGCCTGCCGATGCAGGGGACACAGGTTCGTGCCCCGGTCCGGGAAGATCCCATATGCCGCGGAGCGGCTGGGCCCGTGAGCCATGGCCGCTGAGCCTGCGCGTCCGGAGCCTGTGCTCCCCAACGGGAGAGGCCACAGCAGTGAGAGGCCCGTGTACCACAAAAAAAAAAAAAAAAAGATAGTTGACTATCTGAAGCAAATAAAGTAACAAGGTATTGTAGGGTTTGTAACTTGTGCAGAGGTAAGACAATAGGGGGCAAGGAAACAGAAGTCCACTGCTGTAAGGTTCTTATACTGCACCCTGCACTGCCTGAAGACTGGAATAATTTTATCTGAACAGTTGGAATAAGCTAAAGAAACATACTATAATTTCTAGAACAACCAATAAAAAATTTTGAAAGAGGTATAACTAATAAGTCAATAGTGGAGATAAATTGGAAGTATTAAAAAACTCATTCGATTTTTCTTAAAAAGGCAGGAAAAGAGGAAAATACCAGGAAGAACTGAGACAAACAGAAAACAAAGTGCAAGACGGTAGATTTAAACTGAACCATATCAACAGTAACAAATGTACATGAGCTAAACATTCAAGTTAAAAGGCAGATTGTTAAACTGGATAAGAAAGCAAGACCCAACTCTATGCTTTCTACAATAACCAGGCTTTAAATATAAAGACATAGGAAGGTTAAAAACAAACGTATAGGCAGAAATATACCATACAAACACTAATCAAGAGAAAGCGGGAGTATATATATTAATAGTAAACATAGTACGCTTCAGAAAAAGGAGTATTACTAGAGATAAAGAGGGACATTGCACACTGATCAAGAGATCAATTTATTCAAGGACACAGGGCAATACTAAGTGTGTACACACCCAAGAACACAGCTTCGAAATACACAAAATGAAAACTGTTAGAATTGAACGAAAAACAGATAAATCCATGATTATAGTCACAGATTCCAACATTCCTCTCTCAGTAATTGACAGAACAAGAAGACAGAAAATAAATAGGAATAAAGAAGACCTGAATAATGTTTTCAAACAACTTTCCAAGTTGACATGGATAGGATACTCTACCCAAAAATGTTGGGATGCACTTTCTTTTCAAGCGCACATGAAACATGCAACAAGTTAGAGTGGATTTCTGAGCCATAAAACAAATCACAGCGACTTGTAAAGAAGAGAAATAATACAAAGCATGTTCTCTGACCACAAAAGACTTAAACTAAGAATCAAATAACAGAAAGATACCTGAAAAATCCTCAAATATTTCTAAATTAACCGATATACTTCTAAATAACTCATTGGTCAAAGGAGAAATCATTATGGATGTTAAAAATGCTCTACACTGAAAGGTAATGAAAATACTGCCTATCAGAACTTGAGGATGCAACTAATATAATATTTAAGTATTTATAATACTTAACATAGTACTATTATTAATAGCAATCTTAAAATGTAAAATGCAGATGTTATAAAGGAAAGGCCAAGAAAGTAAAATGTTAAACATTCCTCACAAGAAGTAAGAAAAAGAACAGCAATTAAATTCCCCCCCAAAAGAAACTCCAAGGAAGAAAATAATACAGATTAGAGCAAAAATTACTGGACTAGAAAATGAACACATAACAGAGGAATTCAAAGACAAAAACTTGATTCTTCAAAATAACTAATAAAATTGATAATCTTCTGGTAAGAATCATCTAGGGAACAAAAAGAGAAAAGGCAACAAGAGCCAACAACATGATGGAAAATGGGGCCATACTACAGATGTCACAGACAATAAAAAGAAAATTACCATTTTCCAACACACAAAAGAAAACTACCATTTGCCAACAGACAACGAAATAACAGATCTAAGCGATGATTATTTGTGACCATTAAAATCATTAGAAGAAAGGTTGGTGAGGAATTCTGTAGTGAAAGAATCGAACACCTGCGCCCACTGCTCAATATTAACATCTCGACCAGACCTTGTCTCCTGATGTTTTGTAATAAAAGTACACAAGACAACATATGAAGTATTGTTTAAAAGAAAATTGAAGCAGAATCTAATCAAGTCTCCAAGCTTAATTTTCAGTTTACAGAAAATACAGAGAACAAAGGAACACATGAAATTACACCATGAGAATAATGACCACCAAATCCAGAATGTGGAAAATTCTACAGGACTAATGACCCCTTCAAGAGGGACTTCTTTGGTGGCGCAGTGGTTAAGAATCTACCTGCCAATGAGGGAGACACGGGTTCGATCCCTGGTCCAGGAAGATCTCACATTCCGTGGAGCAACTAAGCCCGTGCACCACAGCTACTGAGCCTACGCTCTAGAGCCCGCAAGCCACAACTACTGAGCCTGCACTCTAGAGCCCGTGAGCCACAACTACTGAGCCCACGTGCCACAACTACTGAAGCCCACGTGCCTAGAGCCTGTGCTCCACTACAAGAGAAGCGACCACAATGAGAAGCCCGCGCACCACAATGAAGAGTGGCCCCTGCTCACCGCAACTAGAGAAAGCCTGTGTGCAGCAACAAAGACCCAATGCAGCCAAAAAAAAGACGAACGATGTAGGAAGAAGATGACAGGGAGAATCAATTAGAGAGTAAAAGAGATTTAATATCGAAAGGAAAACAGCTATGAACAAAAAAAAGACTTAAGAGACACATATACCTAATGAAATGTGTGGACCTTATCTGGATCATGATTCAAACAAACCAACCGTAAAAAGGCATTTTGATGGACTTCCCTGGTGGCACAGTGGTTAAGAATCTGCCTGCCAAGGCAGGGGACACGGGTTCGAGCCCTGGTTCGGGAAGATCCCATATGCCGCAAAGAACGAAGCCCACGAGCCACAACTACTGAGCCCGCATACCACAGCTACGGAAGCCCGCGCACCTAGAGTCCGTGCTCCACAAGAGAAGCCACCACAATGAGAAGCCTGCGCACTGCAACAAAGATTAGCCCCTGCTCACCGCAACTAGAGAAAGCCCGCGCACAGCAATGAAGACCCAACACAGCCAAAAACAAATAAATAAAAATAAATAAATAATTTCTTTTAAAAAAAAGGCATTTTGAGACAGGGAAAATTGAGCGTAGACTGGTAGACTGGAAGGCATTATTATGTTTGTTTGTTTGTTTGTTTGTTTGTTTTTGTGGTACGCAGACCTCTCACTGTCGTGGCCTCTCCCGTTGTGGAGCACAGGCTCCGGACGCGCAGGCTCCGCGGCCATGGCTCACAGACCCAGCCGCTCTGCAGCATGTGGGATATTCCCGGACCGGGGCACGAACCCCGTGTCCCCTGCATCGGCAGGCGGACTCTCAACCACTGCAGTTAGACTGAAGTCTCTAATGGATAAAGTGACATAATATCTTAGATTTCCTTTAAAATACACCAGCAAAAGAGCTCAAGGCTTCTACAGAGAAAATTTTATTGGGACATTAAAGGAAACCTAAATAAATAGAAAGATATACCATGTTTATGGATCGGAAGTCTAAATATTGTAAAAAGGGCAATTCTCTCCAAACTGATGTACAGATTCAATGCAAATCCAATCAAAAGCCTCATAGGTGTTGTTTTTGTTTTGTTGTATTAGAATCTGATGAGCTGATTTTGAAATTTATATGGAAATGCAAAGGACTAAGAAAAACAAGTCATGTCAAAGAATGAAAACAAGGTGAGAATTCTTTCTCTATCAAATATCAAGACTTCCCACAAATCTACAGTAATCAAGACTGTGGTATTGGCTGTGGGGAGACAAACCAGCCACTGGAAAAGGAGACAGTCCAGAGAGTCATGAATAGACATCGGATTATAAATAACAGACGTGGCACTGGGGAAAGGACATATTTTTGGTAAGTGGTATGGTGACAATTAGGAAAATGAAGCTGGACTCCACCCCGCCTTTCACACAATGAACAAAAGTCAGTTTCAGATGGGTTACAGACCTAAATGTGAATGAAAGGAAAAAAAAACAAAACTAAAGCCTTTGAAGCAATATAAAAGAATACGATTATGATCTTGGGGTAGAAGAAGACATTTTAAAGACACTTCAAAATGCACTAAGGATAAAAGAAAATGTTGATAAATTTAACTACATTAAAATGAATAGCTTCTGGTCACCAAAAGAACACCATAAATAAAGCTAAAACATAAGCCACAGAATGAGGGAGGATGTCTACCATACACAACTGACAAAGGGTTGAAATCTAGAACAAACCAAAAAACTCCTACAAATCATTAAGGAAAAGACAGACAATCCATCTACCCCATACCCCAACAAAACATTTTTTTTTTTTTTTTTTTTTTTTTTTTGCAGTACGCGGGCCTCTCACTGTCGTGGCCTCTCCCCTTGCGGAGCACAGGCTCCGGACGCGCAGGCTCAGCGGCCATGGCTCACGGGCCCAGCCGCTCCGCGGCATGTGGGATCTTCCCGGACGGGGGCACGAACCCGTGTCCCCTGCATCAGCAGGCGGACTCTCAACCACTGCGCCACCAGGGAAGCCCC
>RJWK010048537.1:0-16904 GCA_004363435.1 Platanista minor
CAAAAAAAAAAAAAAAGAAAATGAGGGTATCAGTGGTGACTGGAATAGATTAGAGATTAGTTGCCCTTGTCTTAATTTCTGGGTAATCAAAATACCTCTTGGATTCCAGTGCCACCCTTAAGTGGGTCCCCAGTCATGACAAACATGGAATTTTCTGCTTCCCTGCTAGGATGGGAGGTTTGGAGTCAGAATTCAGTTACTTTACATAAAGCTAACAAGGACTATTCCTTGCCCATCCACATCTGAGTTTGTGGATGGAGATGGATGCCTATTCCATTTTCAGCCTCTTGAAGTACATCACATTACTTTTAATCATAGCATTTGTGGACGGGCTCCCTGAGCAGTTACAACACTCTTCTTTCTTTCATGAGCAGCCCAGGGCGGAGAATTCCATTTCTATACATTATCAACTTCCCTCCCAGGATGTTCTCTTTTCTCTCTTGGTAATTTGCTTCTATTTTGGCTTTGCTTGATTTACGAGGTCCTGGGGGCCTACAAGCTTCTTATCTAGTCTGAAAAGGAGCCCCAGGGAGCCTAGCAGCACTATCCACAGCACGTTCAAGCGGCTGCTATTTCAGGCCTTCTGGCTTGTACATGGCAATTGGGCAGAACTCAAGGAAGCTCACCAACAGGTGCCAGATGCCCTTGCTTACCAGGAGCCAGTAGTAGGGTTTGGATTAGAGAAACCTGAGCCATTAGCACAATCACCTTCTCCTGTTTGATGGCACAGGTAGGCCTTTATGTGGGTAATAGAAAAGGGAAGGTGATTACTGCCTAGGCTTGGACAGGCCTGGATATCAGGATATGACACAGGTGACTGAGTTGTTGCTGTGACATCTGTTGACATCTGTTGACCCAGGTGACATCTGTTGCTGGTGCCAACCGATGAGATGCCTTGCAATACGGGGCAGAAGCCACATGCTCCCCACTCATCCCCACAGCTAAATAGGTGGGGCAGTCAGCTGCCTGGCCAGCATCTCTGCCCATAGGCCTGGGTAAAGGATGCTATTCCTTTCAGGTTGGCCTGAGAGTCCCACCATTAGATGCATCCTTTTGCTGGAGCCACCAGTAGGAGGTCCACACCTCTGCCTCCTGGCTGGTGGGGAAGCCAGCACACTTACGTGAACTGAGGCTAATTTCAGAAGTGCTAGCCAGCCCCCAGGCAGGTCTCAGGGCATGGATGGTGTGATGGAGAGCAACACATCATCAGACTGAGATGCAGGGCATGGCTTGGATGAACTGAAGTTTCCTCTACTTTCAGTTTCAGCTCTGGCTTCTGTTCCCCCTACTTGTTGACTCCCACACACCCCCTTGCTTTTATTTCATTTCCCTTCAAGGGTAAACCCAACAACCATGGGTCACAGGCATGTTGCTGTGGAACAAACCACAAGAATGCACTTTAGTGACTGGGGGTCCCTCTTGAACCCAGTTTATTAGCATTCAGCAAAAGAAATATTTGTTACAAACAGGCAGTGCATCAAGATATCCAGATGTCAATGAGAACTAGGATTGGAGAGGTCACAATCCAGGCAATTCCATGATGTCTCAGGGATAGGGAAGGGGAAGCTAGGGCACATCCAGGGGCCATGCTCCCTTTTTTGCACTGGGAGAGAAAGAACTCTTACACCTGGGGTGAGGATGTACTGCAGTTTCTAATTTCTTCCCTTTGTCCCCCAGCCGTTTTATTTAACATGACCTAAATATACATTCCTGGTTTCTTCCCCCCCTCCCCGACCCCGTATACATCAGGGAAAATAAGCACCAATAGTAACAAGAATAATAATTAAAGCCCTGACTCTCAGTAGGCCCAACCCTCACACATATACACACCATGTGGATTTTCTTCTTTGGAGTGACTATAGGATGGAAAAGTAGGGATCAGGCCAGCAAGCCATCACCCTAACAGTCACTGTTCCCCAAAGTCTCATCCATGTGTGAGCTGGAGCAGGGCAGGGGAGTGGGAATGGTGGCAGAGGAAGAGATTCCCCCAAAGCAGCAATAGGGGTCAAGGAATTCCCCAACGTCTCTTCTGAGCGAATGTCACAATCAACTGAGCTCTTGGAAAGTCCCATGTAAGGGTTTCCTCAGTGAGATGGCCAATTCCTGATGGGTCAAGCATCACTTCCATCTGTCTCCCCCAGCTTCTTGGGGAGACGGGGAATAGTTGAAACTCCCTGCCCTCCTCACTGGGTGGAGAATGTCCCCAAAATGCTCCTTTGGAGAAACTCAACATGACAACTAGCAAAACATGGGCACTCTGGTTTCAAAACTAGAGCACAAAACATAAAGAGGAAAGAGAGACAGAGACAGAAGGTCTATACACGGGTAAGGGCAAGGTCTGAAAGAAAAAAATAAGCCATAACCGACACACTGTCTACCAGGTTCCACATGCCTGAGTCACCTGGCATTTGTCTTAGTACCTGGGCATCTTCTGCTATCCCTATCATGGAGGGAGGAGATGGACAGTACGATACAACAGGGATGGGGAGAGGGTAAAGAGTGAGAGTCCTGGGCAATTGAGATGCCAGCCCTCTGCACAAGCAGCAGCAATTTTTGTCATCTTCGTTTTGTCTAAAACTGTAAACAGCACCGCTTAAAAATAAAATATATCAGAAAAGAACAATTGATAAACATTGTTTTCCATGAATATAAAATGCAAACAATACAAAAATAGATAATTGACTTTTGATATATATATATTAAAAACAACTTGGATGCAACATACACATGGGTAAACTTGAAGTCTCCCTGCTAAACCCCCTATGCCTCCCTCTAGCTATTGGGCCCGGGGGCCGAGGGAAGGTGGGGTGGTAGCACTGGTAAGGGTGGGAAAGTCACTGGCAGCAGGATAAGGGGAATGCACCCTGGGTGTGGGAAGCTACTTCCCTCCTTGGTACAGTACTGAGGGAGAAAGACTGGTTTTGACCAAAGTCTTTGGCCCAGGAGGCTCATGGACTGGTGCCCAAGCTGAGTCCAAACGATTGGGACAGGCCCTAACTGAGCCCCAAGGCAGGACTTCCTTGAAGGCGTTAAAGCACTGACAAACTGACAGCCCTGGGAGAGACCTTCTAGGTGGCCTTCTCTATCCAGTCACTGGTCCCCTGAAGAACAGTCTCATTTGAGAATTCTCAGGATCAGAGCTATCTGACACTACATAAGCCTGCTTGCTGGGTAGCAAGATAAGAGCAGTCACCTTCTCTCAAGTCATACCTTCCCTTGAAGTCATATCCAAAAGCATTATCCCATGACCTTGCAGTGCAGAAATGGTGTTCATTTGTGGACTTTACATCTACACATTTAGTAGTCTGGGACATATTTGGTGTTAGCTAAGCAAACACTGGCATATGCTTGGGGAGAGGCCTGGATCTTGGTTGGCTCTCCCAGTGTCACCTTGTTCTGTCATCATGAGTCCCCAGCCAGTCTTCCTTCCTCTTCTAGGCTGCAGCTGGGATTCAGCCATGAACTGCTTGGATCTAGAGTGAGACTCAAAGGAGCCTGCTTCTGCAGCCATGCACCCTGACTGTCTTACTTTTGCTGGTGAGAACCCTGTCTCTGGGCTGGGCGGGACAGTGAAAGGACTTGCAGGCAACAATGTTCAAACCATGAGCTGACGCTCAGTCCTAAAACTTACAGTGATATGAGACCTTCCAAAGCCCAGTAAAGTATGTCAGGGCTATGACTGCCCTCTGCAAAGGTGGCACCTCTTGCTGCCCTCTTGTTACAGAGGGCAGCTCTCAGCCCTTGGCCAAAGGCTGACAACCTACTTTTTCTCTTCCCAGATAGACTCAGCAGGCTCTGGAGGTTGGTGATGGCTCTACTACCTGCTGTGGCTGGCACAGTCCACATACAGAGAGCAGCTTAGGCTGCCATGAAGGACAAGCAGAGACAGAAGAGGCAAGTGGTGGGTATTCCTCTGTTGTAAAGGCATTTGGTGAGTGTTTCCTGCCTACCAAATGGCCAGGCCAATTTCAGCCCCACCCTCCCAGGGCAGCTTTGGTGAGAGGCCAGAATTTGGGCACTTCTCTCCTGGAATGCTCTGCTAGGGGTGAGGAGGGCCTTCCTTACGCTCTTTGATTCTCCAGCTCCATGACTAATGCATTTCTTCATAATGCAGACAAAGTCAGCCTGAAGAGCTGGTCTGGGTCCCTTGAGTGTTGGTGTCAGTGCCATGCAAATTCATGTGGTGCTTCAAGGGGTACAGCTGCTACCATCCAGGTTTGCTCTTTGTGGTGAGGGGCACTGGGCCAAACCCAATCTGAGAAATGGTGACAAAGACCAGCACAGACACATCCCTTGTCCAGGTGGCGGTTTGCCCACAGTCATCTTGACTTGGGGGGCCAACAGCATCTGTTCCTAAGCTAAGTTACCATATCTTGGCAATAGCAAGAGCCCTGTTTACCACTTCTCTTAACAGGCATGGAGATGGGTGGGGGATAGGGACAGGGTCAGGGGAGCAAGGATCATAATTTGGGTCAACATATCCAGGTAAAAAATGTTCCAAACACCATTTCCAATAAAGAAATTTAAAAGTACCCCTCTCATGTTGGTGATTAATGAGGTAGAGCCTAGCAAGATTAGCCTGTTGCAATGTTTTCCTGACAGCAACTCTTCCCCACAAATATTTCCAAGCTAGTTTAACATGAAAACTGTGTGAATGCAGAAGGGAGGGTGCCATTCATTCCATAAAGGGCTGCAATTACCACACAAATCAGAGTCCTTCAGCTTGGCAGAGTGAGGGCAGGTCACAGTCTTTTCTCTCAAGAAGCACGGTCCTTTGATGATGCTAAGAACTTGACTAATTGGAAAATGAAAGGTCTTTAGAGAGCCTGGAACAGCGGCCTAAATGTCCTTGGTGTCCTGTCTCTTGGGAATGCTAGCATGGAGCCTCTTTACTGCGTCCAGTGAAGGGGTGGGCAAGGCTTAAGAAGTTTTTGTCTTTGGGGGGGAAGAAATTTTCCCAAAAGAAGCTGAGTTGCCATGAGCTCTGCAATGTATGAAATCCTCTCTCCTGATGGCTGGACAAATGAACCTCCTTTTTCTATCCTCTTGCAACCTGCAAAAACCCCAGCCCCTACAGCCAAGCATAATTTAGGCCACTTCTCTTCCTGTATATCAATTAAAAGAATGTGTTCCTTGTAGTGAGATAATAAAAATTTCCTTTGGAGGAAAAAAGAAACAAAATTAAAAAGCATCTGCAATTCAGGCAGTCACAAGCTTGAAGAAACAAAGAAGGAAAAAATCCTATCATTCCAGAGCTCAAGATTTATGGCAGTGTCTATAGTAGAACCCTATTTTGTCTTCTGTTTGCAACTAGATGAATTTGATCACTCCATTAAGGGAATTTACGTTTTTGTCTTCAACCCAAGCTGTAGCAGGCCAGGTTAAAAGGCCCTCATCTGGTTATGATGCCAAAGTCCACAGCAATAGGCAGTGAGACACATGCTACTTGATCCTCTCTGAGGACAGCTAGCTGGGGCTAATTGATTATATCATCTGATGTAATGGTGGCAGCTATGCCAAGACCAAAGGAAGTGGGGGTCGGGGGGATCTGTACCGTAATTTCACATTGCTAACAGCAAACAAGCTCCCTGTCCCCAAGTGGGAGGCAGTGTAGATGCAGCTGCTCATCAGTGGTTCATCATTCACTGGGTGGAGAAGTGGCGGAGGGTGCTAAAGGTTCAGTCTGTGTCAAGGATGCATGCTATATATATATATAATCACTACCTTGGCAACTGGAATAGGCACAAAATTACAGCATCCCAAACCCTGCATGTCACAAGAAAAAAACCCAAAAGCAAAAACTGGAGCACAGCAGCAGCAGCAATCTCCCAGGGCAGATGTACTTGAGCTGAATGTGGCCACAGATGGCAGACAAGGGAAGTGGGAAAAAAAAAGGTGAAAACTCATAGGAGCTTTCCTTGGCCAAAAGGATTTTCAAGTTAAACAGCAACCCCCACCCCCCACCCCTCTGCCCAACCCTGATCCCCATTCACATGCTCAGGCCCCATGCCCCCCACTCCAGAATTGATGATGACTACTCAGCTAGGTTTCCATTCATGGCAGTGGAAGAGTAGCTGGTGGGGAGAGAGGCACCTTGCTCAGCCCTCTCCTTTGACAGGTCAAGGCTGGAAGCCCCATAGGGAATGGGCTGAGGCTCTGGGGGCTCAGGCCGGACCCTGGGCAGCTGAGGGATGCCATGGGTAATGGCTACAGGCTTGGCCTGGGGCAGAGGGCTGGGGCTGAAGCCTCCAGAAATGGAGGAGCAACTGGGCTCATCAACAGGCAGCAGCACATCTCGAGACCTGGCCCTCGGACTCTGGGAGGCCTTTGGCTGGAGGTTATAACAAGGGCCCATGGGCAGGGGTAGGTGTGAAGGTCGAACTAGCTGAGACTTGGATCCCCCAGGTGCCCTTGGCTCTGGCCCTGATACTGACAGCAACATTGACATGGTGACAGGAGATATGCAACAGACTGCCTGTCCATATAGAGACTGGCTGGAAGGCCCATCCAACTGGTTAGGATTTATTCCTGCAGGGCCTGGCCCCACTGAGAGAGGACAGGGAGCCCAGGCAGGCCAGTCGTAGGTCCCTGGAGGTTCAGTATAGAGGGACAGGGGACTGTCTCGGCCCCATTCTTCCTCCTCTTCTCCTTCATCTGAATCTTCTTGCTGAGCCTGAAGCTCCTCAGACTCCATGTAGCCCTGGCCCAGGTGAGAATTGGAGAGCTCCAGCTCCAGGGTCTCAGCAGTGTCGAGGGAGCGGCTCCTCCTGTTGAGGGCCATGGCAGCAGGTGGGGGACGAGGGTGCATGCCAGGCAGTCCCAAGTATCGAGGGAGACTGCTCACACCCCAGGGTAGGCCTTGGTAGAATCGGCTGTGGTAGTTGTTGAAGGCGCGTTTCTGGTAGTAGCCCAGTTCAAAAGCTTCCAAGGAGGCTGCAAGGTCTTCATCATTGTGGAACTCAGGATTTTCTTCACACTTGCCTTCCCCATCCCGTTCCACATCAGCGATGTCAAAGGTCACCATGGGGGGCAGCTCAGGGAGGTTTTGAGTGAAGGATGAGTCAGAGTCAGAGCTGCAGGACATGCTGGAGAAGAGGTTCCCATTGCTGGTGAACTCCACAAGGGCCTGAGAGAAACTCACAGTGGCATTCCCTTCCTTCTCAACCTCGTCTTCCTCTGGCTCCTCAGGGGGTGAATAAGTAGGGTAAGCCCTCCTGGGAGATCCTCCAAAATTTGCTTCTTGCATGTCTGGCTCAAACATAGCATCACTCTGGAAGAGCTGCATCAGGCAGGTACTTTGATCTTTCTTGGAGCAGGTTCCCTCGAAACGCTTCTCCAAAGGACGGAAGTCCCTCCAGTCTGGCTCACTGCTTGCAGTGGCAGGGAAGGCTGAGGTGGTTCCTCTGTGGGAAGTCTGAGAGGCCCCTGATGCCCCTTCTACCAGGCCCATCACTGATGGCCCTAAAGGCCTCATCTGATACTCCATGATGGGCTTCTCCTGCCGGACTTGGACCTCTCGGACTTGAGCTTCTCGGCCACAGGCCTCCCTGGCATAGGCCTCTCGAGCTCGGGCCTCTCTGACATAAGCTTCCCGGGTGTGGGCCTCTCGAGCATGGGCCTCCCTGGTGTGAGCTTCTTGGGTGTAGGCCTCCCTGGTGTGAGCCTCTCGGGCACATGCCTCACGGGCCTCTCGCTGCTCCCGCCGAAGCTCCCAATACAGCAACTGTTTCTGGATGGTCACTAGCCGTTCTTCCTCTGTCTCCATTGCCCCAGGTGGCCGAGAGGAAGAAAAGGGCTCAAAGTTCAAGAAGGGGTCAAACATCTCAGAGCTGTGACCATGTAGGTCATAAAGGCAGTCATCCCCAGGTGGGGAGTTCTCAAGACTATCATCTGGCTCATAGAACTCATAGAGGGCATCGCCACTATAGCTGTCTCGGGGCAAGCAATCCCTGCGGACAAGCCCCAGGGCCTCACCTGAATCATCCTCAAGTCCAGGTGTGGTGGAGTCATAATAACCCTCATCACTATTGGGGGCAGACTCTTGCTGATCACTCTGAGGAGTCAAAAGGTCCCCAGGGGCGAGGCCAGGATAAGACCTAACTGGGTCAAGGAGCATGTAACCGAGGTGGCCTGGGGATGTGGTGGGATGGTAGCCTGGATTTAGAATGGGCTTTGGGTACACCTGGGAACTTGCCCACAGATATTCTAAGTCATCATCTTCTTCCTCCTTGACTTCCTCTTCTTCCTCCTCTAGTTCCACCTCCTCTTCCTCTTCTTCCTCCTCTAATTCCACCTCCTCTTCCTCTTCTTCCTCATCATCATCATCATGCAAGGCCATCTCCTCACCCCCTCCTTGGTAGGTCACCAGGCAGGAACTTCGTTTGGTCCCATCTCGGTTGGCCCTCTGGCCTCCAGAGGCCATGCTGTCTGTCATACTGTCCATGTCCTGTTCTGCTATTATGTCACCACAACCTGTCAGTGAGTCAAAACTTTTCAGGGATGTGACATCCCCAAAGAGGAGGCTCAGCTGGTCCCCCACAGGGCCATTGGGTGGATTTACCTCTCCTGCAACAACCTTCTCCCCTGTTTCTGGGCTATGGGGCTCCTCTGTGCCACTAGCTTCAGGGGCAGGTTTGGGCTGCAGAAGTGCTGAAGCACAGGCCTCCATGGTTTTTTCTGGATCTTTGCAGGCTGTCTGCTCAGTGGCTGCTGGAGAAGTCTCTGGTACTGAATAAACTTTTGGCCCAGGGACATCTTGGGATTTGACATTTTCCTTTCTTGGGGCTTGGAGGGTCTCAGTGTGGGACAGAAGGGCTGAGCTCACATGCTTATGAGGCCTGCTTCTGGCCCCCTCAGGCTCCTTGGCTCTTGGATCACTTTGCTCAGCCCCAGAGACCTTGCTCTTCCGGTGACATCGGATACTGCTGAAAAAACCTTTCAGGCCTTTTTTTGGCTTGGTCACAAAGGGAGCCTTCTCAGACTTAGCTTTGTCTGTGGCTCCAGCCACAGACGTCTTGCGTCTGGAGTCTGTCTCCAAAGATCCATGGGCACTCTGAGAGCTGGGAAGTCGGCAGGATGACTCAGGCAAAGGTAAGGATAGGCCATTTCCTTCACTGACAATGTCTTCAGGGCCATGGACTGCTTCACTCAGGCCATCGTGGGTCTTGCTCTTGCTAAGACCCTTCTTAGAGCTGCCTTTCCCAGAACCTTTACTTCGTCCCCCTCCAAAGAAACTAGGCAGGGTACAGATGCTCTTCTTGCCACCAAAGAGTTTCATGGCAGTTTTCTTCAGCCTACCTGGGCCAGATGAGGGGTGCTCTGATGCTGGCCCTTCTGTCATCTCAGCTGTCTTGTTCTTGGCTCCTTTCTCTGCCCATTGGTCCTGGGTATCCACAGAGACTGCTGTTCCCTTAGCAGCTTCATCCTTTTGGGTCTCCATGATGGTGGGGACAACTCAGGTATGTTCAGCTGAAAAATGCAGCCTTCTGGCTTCTGGGCACTGTTATAACATCATCAGTCAGGAAGCATCACAGTTGGGGCTGAAGATGAGAGAGACAAAGACAGAGAGACAGTACTGGTGAGCAAACATCCAGGCTGGGTTTGTTTTCACAGGTGTCTGTGGTTTCAGGCTTGAGTGGAACCAGAAAGTAAGAGAAAATGTAGGGAAAACCTTAATGCACTCCATATGCTTGACTTGCTGGACCAGCCTCCTCTGGGCCCCAAGGCAGCAAAACCCTACACTGAGCAACAGGCAGCCATCACCCCTACCCCACTTGCTGGGTCCACTCACTTCAGGTCACCTTAAGCTCAGGGGAGCACTGGGCAGAGGGAACTGCAGATATGAAAAAGGCCCACGGTGCTATTGGTCATGAGAGGGATTATCAAAGGGGGTGGAGTAGAAAGGCAGGAAAGGCAGAAGGGAAGTCAACTCTTATGATACAGAATTTTTGAAAAGCATCTGGAAAAATAGCCCACTAAGTATTCACTGGGTTCTGCAACATCCAGGCCTCAATTTCACATTAGCCAGGGCTCTCACTGACATTTTGCCTTGGGCTGGGTAGAAAAATAGACCTGAAGTTTCACCTTCTTCCCCAGGCTCCCTAAATTGCCTGTAGGACCATGCTCAGACCTTCAAAAGCTCAGAGTAGAAGCCTTGCAGACCCACATTCCAGAGCTGCAATCCAGGATCAGCTAAGATGGCATGGTAGCCTTGAGGCAAGACACTCTCCGGGATTCAGTATCCTCTGTGCAAGACACCTAGAAATACCTCCCTGTCATAGTGGTTATGTGAGGGGTAGATCTCTAGTGACTGTCCTGCTGGGAACAGATTTTAATGTGGCCCTCAGCAACTGAAACCTCCAAGTTCCACTTTAGAACCATGAGGCAGACTGTTTCTTCTCTGCTCCTTTCGTTACACTGGCCCCCATCTAGCTCCCTATCTAGAAAGGGAACTCCTTGAAAGCACAACTCCACATGATTCATGACCCTGGTCTGGGAGTTAGGCTCTCAACAGCTATTTAAATAAATAAACCTGGTGCAACAGGGAACTCTACTCAATGCTCTGTGGTGACCTAAATGGGAAGGAAATCCAAAAAAGAGGGGATATATGTATACGTATAGATGATTCCCTTTGCTATACAACAGAAACTAACAAAACATTAGTTTCTATATGCTAACATATAGTAAAGCAACTATACTCCAAAAAAAATTTTTTTAAATGAATAAATAAATAAATAAACAAACCTGGTACAAGACACACCCTTCTGGTCTAAGCTCCCAATCCTCTAAATATCCAAATGTCACAGAGATGGAATAAAAAGAAGAGCTAGCCAGCACCTACCCCAACATATCCCCCTCCCCAACCCCATTGTCTGATGTATTCATTCCAGTGACTACAACTGATTGACAGCTGGATTAGTGACCAGCCTGCTAAAACCCAATGACCCTTCCCTGGAAAGTCCCTCACCACTGTCCCCTCTCTGTAGGGTAGCCGCCAGCAGATAAGGAGCTTGGGTAGGGAAGGGAGGCAGAACAGCTGCTGGGAGCCAGAGAGAGAGAAGGAGAGGCAAGCAACACTGTTGTCCTAAGAGCAGCTAGCCAGCACATCAGCCCTGTGATTGGTTGCCACGGTAATAACACTCACACATTCACCTGCAGTGAAACTAAGTATCAGCACTGGAGGTGGAGAGAGCCTGGCAGCTACACTCTGGCCTCTGGACCTCTGACCTCATTAGAGGAACCTTGCTGGAGTCCCTGATCTTGTCTAGCAAATATTAACTTTGTGCCTTGTGCCTTGTTTGGCCTGACACTTGAATCATCAACGTGATCCACGCTTCCATCAAGGGCTCTGCAGAACTGAATATTAAACTAGGAGCAAGATAATGGCTGGTTATCCAGAAAATAAGAGAAAAAAAACCTCATCTGATCCCATCTCTGCAGAGAACTGTATTGCCATTTGCTCAGGTTAGGTTTTTGTTTTTTTGATTCTGTGTGACATACTTTAACATGGCATTGTTCCAGCTCAGCCCTGTAACTGATAGGCCCACTATAGACAGTGCTACCCCTCAAATACACAATCATACACACATACACTCAGAGTCCTCTGCCCCAGGGTCTCATGGGAATAAGGGCCCTATCATCTATCTGAATCGCTCATTTTCCAGAGCACAGATGTTTTTACCTCATCCCTGAAATTACTGACAGTGTTGTCATTATGGTGCTGGGCATTGAGGAGATGGGGTGGCAATAAATGGAGTTATTTGTGAAATTCTACTCCCCTCTGTGGAATTCATGAAATGAACCTCTCCAGAACATTTGGTTAAATGATAGCTATTAAGCTCAGTGCTGCCAGAAGGGGAAACCCCAGTCCTTGCTTTTGGGGATCCCCTAGGCTAACAGGTAGAGAAACCTATATATAATAGTCTGAAGGCACAATATGATGCAGGCCTTAGAGAAGAGTCCCCATTATTGCTTAAGCAGAGTGTTGAAGTATCATTGTTCAGACCTTGTGATCATATCCCAGGATAAACTTGAAAGGCAGAAAGATAGCTCCTGGGCTCAGAAAAGTTGCCTTGATAAGGAGGCATTCAATCTGGGCCTTGTTAGACAGGAGTGAGTAAAAACAGCAATTATTTAGGGGAAAGGATGGGCAAGACTAGTCATCAGGGAAGACCAAGGGCTAAGTGAAAAACCTTATGGGCTTACCCATCCTTGTGAATCAAAGGCTTAATTGTCCTACTGGTTTTGGAGCTGGAATTCCTGTGAACAGTAGAATTAGGTAGACTAAATCTCAAAGAGGGCTGCTTTCCAGAACCTTGATGCCTTGGCTTGAGGGTAGTCCCTTTGCACTTTCTCTTGCCCTTGCTTCTGTGCTCTGTTGGAGTAGAGGCCAGCCCACTGTTCTCTACATTGTCCCCTTCCCTGTCACAGGGATCTGCAGTATGTTGTGGAAGGAGCCATGGGCCACAGGGCTGTGTGCATATCAAGCCAAGGGACCTTGAACAGGCCAAGGCACTCCTCTGAGCCTTGGGTGCTTGTGAAATGGAGATCAAAATAGCTCCTCTAGAAGCCTGTTTACCAAGTGAGCGAAGAGGGTGCTCTGGAGATAGAGAAGATGGCGGAAGAGTAAGACGCGGAGATCACCTTCCTCCCCACAGATACACCAGAAATACATCTACACGTGGAACAACTCCTACAGAACACCTACTGAACGCTGGCAGAAGACCTCAGACCTCCAAAAAAGCAAGAAACTCCCCACGTACCTGGGTAGGGCAAACAAAAAACAGAGACAGAAGGATAGGGACAGGACCAGCACCAGTGGGAGGGAGCTGTGAAGGAGGAAAGCTTTCCACACACTAGGAAGCCCCTTCGCGGGCGGAGACTGTGGGTGGCGGAGGGGGGAAGTGGCGGAGGGGGGAAGCTTCGGAGTCGCGGGAGAGCACAGCAACAGGGGCGCGGAGGGCAAAGCGGCGAGATTACCGCACAGAGGATTGGTGCCGACCAGCACTCACCAGCCCAAGAGGCTTGTCTGCTCATCCGGGGGTGGGTGGGGCGGGCGGGGCTGGGAGCTGAGGCTCGGGCTTCGGTCAGAGCGCAGGGAGAGGAGTGGTGTTGATGGCGTGAACACAGCCTTCAGGGGGTTAGTGCACCACAGCTAGCCGGGAGGGAGTCCAGGTAAAAGTCTGGACCTGCCGAAGAGACTTTTTCTTCCCTCTTTGTTTCCTGGTGCACGAGGAGAGGGGATTAAGAGCGCTGCTGAAAGAAGCTCCAGAGACAGGCACGAGCCGCGGCTAAGAGCGCTGACCCCAGAGATGGGCCTGAGACGCTAAGGCTGCTGCTGCCGCCACCAAGCCTGTGTGCGAGCACAGGTCACTATCCACACCTCCATTCCGGGGAGCCTGTGCAGCCTGCCACTGCCAGGGTCCCAGGATCCAGGGACAACCTCCCTGGGGGAACGCACGGTGCACCTCAGGCTGGTGCAACATCACGCAGCCGCAGGCTCTCTGTGCACTCCGTGTCCCTACCCGCCGCTCCCCCCCCCCACCCCCCGGGGCCTGAGTGAGCCAGAGCGCACGAGTCAGCTGCTCCTTTAACCCCATCCTGTCTGAGCGAACAACAGACGCCCTCCACTAACCTACACGCAGAGGCGGGGCCAAATCCAAAGCTGAGCGCCGGGAGCTGTGCGAACAAAGACGAGAAAGGGAAATCTCTCCCAGCAGCCTCAGGAGCAGCAGATTAAATCTCCACAAACAACCTGATGTACCCTGCATCTGTGGAATACATGAATAGACAAAGAATCATCCCAAATTGGGGAGGTGGACTTTGAGAGCAAGATTTATTTTTTTTTCCCCTTTTCCTCTTTTTATGAGTATGCATGTGTATTTTTCTGTGTGAGATTTTGTCTGTATAGCTTTGCTCTCACTATTTGTCTGAGAGTTCTATGTGTCCGGGTTTTTTTTTTTTTACTTTTAAAAAAAAATTTCTATCTTAATAATTATTTTTATTTTAATAACCTTATTTTATTTTATCCTCTTTCTTCCTTTCTTTCTTCATTCCTTCCTTCCTTCCCTCCTTCCTTCCTTCCTTCCTCCCTCCCTTCTTTCCCTTGTTCATTCCTTCCTTTCCTCCTTCCTTCCTTCCTTCCTTCCTTCCTCCCACCCTACCTTCCTTCCCTCCTTCCTTTCTTTCTTTCTTTTTTTAAAATTTATTCTTTTTTATTTTTTTATTTTTTTTGCGGTATGTGGGCCTCTCACTGTTGTGGCCTCTCCAGTTGTGGAGCACAGGCTCCGGACATGCAGGCTCAGCGGCCATGGCTCATGGGCCCCACTGCTCCGCGGCATGTGGGATCTTCCCGGACAGGGGCACGAACCCGTGTCCCCTGCATCAGCAGGCGGACACTCAACCACTGAACCACCAGGGAAGCCCCTTTCTTTCTTTTCTTTCTTTCTTTTCATTCTTTCTTTCTTTCTTCCTTCCTTCCTTTCCTTCTTTCTCTTTCTTTCTTTTTCTTTCTTTCTTTCTTTCTCCCTTCCTTCTTTCCTTCCTTCCTTCCTTTCTTGCTTTCTTGCTTTCTTTATACTTTTTCTCCCTTTTATTCTGAGCCATGTGGATGAAAGGCTCTTAGTGCTGCAGCCAGGAGTCCGTGCTGTGCCTCTGAGGTGGGAGAGCCAAATTCAGGACACTGGTCTACAAGAGACCTCCCAGCTGCACATAATATCAAACGGTGAAAATCTCCCAGAGATCTCCATCTCAACACCAGGACCCAGCTTCACTCAACGACCAGCAAGCTACAGTATTGGACACCCTATGCCAAACAACTAGCAAGACAGGAACACAAACCCAGCCTTTAGCAGAGAGGCTGCCAAAAATCATAATAAGTCCACAGACACTCCAAAACACACCACCAGACGTGGACCTGCCCACCAGAAAGACAAGATCCAGCCTCATCCACCAGAACACAGGCACTAGTCCCCTCCACCAGGAAGCCTACACAAACCACTGAACCAACTTTAGCCACTGGGGACAGACACCAAAAACAACAGGAACTATGAAACTGAAGCCTGCAAACAGGAGACCCCAAACACAGTAAGATAAGCAAGATGAGAACACAGAAAAACGCATAGCATATGAAGGAGCAAGATAAAAAGCCACCAGACCTAACAAATGAAGAAGAAATAAGCAGTCTATCTGAAAAAGAATTCAGAATAATGATAGTAAAGATTACCCAAAACCTTGGAAATAGAATTAACAAGGACCTAGAAGAACTAAAGATGAAACAAGCAACAATGAACAACACAATAAATGAAATTAAAAATACTCTAGATGGGAGCAATAGCAGAATAACTGAGGCAGAAGAACAGATAAGTGACCTAGAAGATAAAATAGTGGAAATAAGTACTGCTGAGCAGAATAAAGAAAAAAGAATGAAAAGAATTGAGGACCGTCTCATAGACCTCTGGGACAACATTAAACGCAACAACATTCAAATTATAGGTGTTCCAGAAGAAGAAGAGAAAAAGAAAGGGACTGAGAAAATATTTGAAGAGATTAAAGTTGAAAACTTCCCTAATATGGGAAAGGAAATAGTTAATCAAGTCCAGGAAGCACAGAGAGTGCCATACAGGATAAATCCAAGGAGAAACACGCCAAGACACATATTAATCTAAGTGGCAAAAATTAAATACAAAAAAAAAATTAAAAGCAGTAAGGGAAAAACAACAAATAACACACAAGGGAATCCTCATAAGGTTAACAGCTGATCTTTCAGCAGAAACTCTTCAAGCCAGAAGGGACTGGCAGGACATACTTAAAGTAATGAAGGAGAAGAACCTGCAACCAAGATTACTATACCCAGAAAGGATCTCATTCACATTTCATGGAGAAATTAAAACCTTTACAGTCAAGCAAAAGCTGAGAGAGTTCAGCACCAACAAACCAGCTTTACAAAAAATGCAAAAGGAACTTCTCTAGGCAAGAAACACAAGGAAAAGACCTACAATAACAAACCCAAAACAATTAAGAAAATTGGAATAGGAACATACATATCGATAATTACCTTAAATATAAACGGATTAAATGCTCCCACCAAAAGACCCAGACTGGATGAATGGATACCGAAACAAAACCCATATATATGCTGTCTAAAAGAGACCCACACTTCAGACCTAGAGACACACACAGACTGAAAGTAAGCGGATGGAAAAAGATATTCCTTACAAATGGAAATCAAAAGAAAGCTGGAGTAGGGATTCTCATTTCAGACAAAATAGACTTTAAAATAAAGACTATTAGAAGAGACAAAGAAGGACACTACATAATGATCAAGGGACAGATCCAAGAAGAAGATATAACAATTGTAAATATTTATGCACCCAACACAGGAGCACCTCAATACATAAGGCAAATACTAACAGCCATAAAAGGGGAAATCGACAGTAACACATTCATAGTAGGGGACTTTAACACCCCACCTTCACCAATGGACAGATCATCCAGAATGAAAATAAATAAGGAAACACAAGCTTTAAATGATACATTAAACAAGATGGACTTAATTGATATTTATAGGATATTCCATCCAAAAACAACAGAATACACATTCTTCTCAAGTGCTCATGGAACATTCTCCATGATAGATCATATCTTGGGTCACAAATCAAGCCTTGGTAAATTTAAGAAATCTGAAATTGTATCAAGTATCTTTTCGGACCACAATGCTATGAGACTAGATATCAATTACAGGAAAAGATCTGTAAAATATACAAACACATGGAGGCTAAACAATACACTACTTAATAACGAAGTGATCACTGAAGAAATCAAAGAGGAAATCAAAAAATACCTAGAAACAAATGACAATGCAGACACGACGACCCAAAACCTATGGGATGCAGCAAAAGCAGTTC
>RJWK010048538.1:0-16903 GCA_004363435.1 Platanista minor
AAAAAATCCTTGGATAACTATGAAGGTACTAGGAAACAGACTCACTGTTTTGAAAAATGTAAAAAAGAAAGTAATCAATTATTTATCTTGTCCTTCACATAAGATCTACAGCTCAGAAAAAAAAAAAAATTGATGAGTGAATATTTCTCCTTATGGAAATTCTGAAGCTAATAAATGTAAAAGGAATGATAAAAGTGAAAATCACTATTCTGCAAATCTAATGTAAACAATCCAGGCAACGATCAACAATGGCTGCTAATATGACAAAAAGGCAATCAATATTGTGTGTTTCTTGATGGAAGTATTATACATAATTCCACCTTTGATTGAAATCAAATCTGCTCTGATAAGGACCAGTTTACAGGGAAATAAGGGACAAAAAATATGATAAATGATACCTAAGGAAAATAATCATCAAAATACAGTCTTGGGAAACTATAGAATAATAGAAGAAAAAGTCAGGTTTCTTTAATAAAAAGATGGAAAGAGATGGAGAGAGAGAGAGAGAGAGAGAGAGAGAGAGAGAGGGAGAGAGGAATTTGTAGAGTATAAGATACTTAAAAGACATATCAAGTTATATAAGAATGCTTATATTTTAGAGGTACTTATAGATGAAATGATATGATGTCTAAGATTTTCTTCAAAATAATCCAATGGTGAAAGATCTAACTGAAGACCTATAAATGAAAGAAGACTGGCCTCAGTTGATATATTTGCAGCTGGGTAATAGACCCACATGGGAGTTTATTACACTGCCTTACTTCTGTATACGTTTAAAATTTTCTAAAATTAATAAATTAAAAAATTATGGAAAAAAGCATTTCTCAGAGAAAATATCATTTTAGTCTTGGATCTCTTCATTATTAAAGAAGATATAAACTAGCAATTCACCTCAAGAACTTTAAAAAGAATAACAAAGTAAACTCAAGGAATATAAAGTAAATTTAAAAATTAAAACATATTAAAAATTTCAGAAGCATAATGTCTTCTATGTCATAAATATTCTTCAGTACAGTAATTGATTCCTAATTTTCTGTGTGAGGGCATTTAAATCAAGCAGTCTTAAAATCTAGCTTAATAACAAAAAGTCCTAATGGAATTCCATCAGAATAGCCTCCCTTGTCTTCATCTAACAGATGTAGAATATGTAGACTTCTTATGAGTCCTGGTGTCACAGAATCAATAAAAGTGATGGAAACGATTTCTTTTAAAACAGTATTAGAATACTGGTCTGTTTCTGGGACCTTATATGTATAATCTTAGGACTGTTGGCTCTCCTTTGATTTGAACTCTTGCCAATATTCCAAGTGATAAACCCTTAAAGAGTCCCAAATCACTATCAACACATCAAATTCCTTAAGAAGGAGATTTCTAGTCATGCCATATATAATTCCTCTTACAGATTGCTGTCACCCTGGTGCCTCCCTTTACTACTTCTGTAGAGGGCACAAATGTCTGGAAGACAAGCTTTTCATATGATAATTTCTTCTACTCAGTCAAGATAGATTCTAAAGTCAAAATCATTATACAAACATCAGAGATGATAGACTCTTCCATTTAAAAGGGATGTTGGGGCTTCCCTGGTGGCGCAGTGGTCGAGAGTCCACCTGCTGATGCAGGGGACACGGGTTCGTGCCCCGGTCCGGGAAGATCCCACATGCCACGGAGCGGCTGGGCCCGTGAGCCATGGCCTCTGAGCCTGCGCGTCCGGAGCCTGAGCTCCACAACGGGAGAGGCCACAACAGTGACAGGCCCGCGTACCGCAAAAAAAAAATAAATAAAAAATAAATAAAAGGGATGCTGGCATTGAGCTGGTTAAGTTTCTGATGTTGAAAGTCATTTTATAACACACTCAGTAAGTAAACAGTAAATATCTAGCCACAGTTTATGATATATATTTTCAATATGTGTAATCATTTCTTTTTCTCTAAAATATTCTCCCTAAATTTGCAATAGCTCATGTAGGCATTATGAGCTGCATAATTGGCAATAGCTCATGTAGGCATTATTTTACCTATCTATGTAAAAATTTGCTTAAGAATCTACGCGATATTGGGAAAATATTTCTCTGAGGCTGAATTTCTTCATAGATAATACTGAATTATATACACCTTATATTGATGTTGTACAAATTAAATAACAATGTAAACGTTCAACATAGTGCCTGACTTATGAAATATACATTGTATAGCTTAGATTTCTCTGGACAAATACAAAAGGACAAACATTTAAGCACCAAAGTATATTCCTTATGAGTTGTACATTACTATGCTGTTACAGTGGTGACACTATGATATTTGGGCAATAATTCTTGTGTGTTTTAGTCATGACATTCTTTCCACACCATTTAGAAGAAATTTTTAGAGAAAATCATTTATAAAGAAATATAATTTACATTTTTTCACACAACTTAATGGCAAAAAATTATGAACTATAAGCACCTAATAGAAAAAAAAGTCATGCAAAGAACATTAAAATGAAGCTATTGATGGTGGCTTATTCATGAGCTATTGATTATGCTGATTTAATTACCCACGGTTATAAGATTTTAGAACGAAAAAAAAAAAATTGAGGACATCCAGTGCAATCCTGGTCATTTCATCTTCTGTACTTGGGAGCATTATTCATCTTTTTAAGGGAAATATAGATCCTAATAAATCAAAACCAAATGTATTCTTCCTATGTTAAAACTTTTAGGGATATAAATTTGACAAGTTTTGAAAATTTAGGAGGGAACCTTTTGCTTTCTATATCCCTTTAATTCCTTTCATGGAATAGGGTGAGGGTAGAAGGGTGGGGCAAGGAGAGATGAATAATGATATCATTTTGATTTATTATAAGGCGTAAGCTACTATTATTTCTGTCCTCCACAGTATCAGATAGAGAAAGTAAAGAAAGCACTTATTTTCAAAAATGAAGTAGAAGAAAAATAAACCCACTGAAATTTATTTTTGATTATATGGTTGCTAAATCAATCTTATTTTCCATTGATTTATTTTGTTTCCTTCAGAGAAATCTAAATATTGAAATCTTGCCCAAACAGATAAAGATTTTTTTTTTTTGCCTTTGTCAATTTTAGTTTAGTTCTTAAATTTGGTGCAGGTTTTTCAATCCCAGAAAAATGTTTGAGTTATAGGTGCATAAGAGGTACAACCAAAAGAGTTTCTGTCATCAAAGTTCATGATTTTTTTCGTGTGTTACATAAGAGAGCAGGCAAAGGTCACCAAAACCTGGTCCCTTCTGAAGGTGTAGTTTTCTCCCCTTTCCCTCCTTTTCACTACCACTCATCCTTCCCCACTCCATTAAAATAGCTCTACATAATATACAGACTAATAAGACCCCATTATTTGATAATTTCTGTTATTCTTTACCCACTTCTATCACATTTCCTCACTTCATTAACTTTCTTAGTCTCTTAGGTAAAGGTTTCACATTTTCTCTCTCTCTTAAAACTCCAACACTCCATCCTTCTCCCATTTGATTTCTTTGATTCTTTTGTCATTGAGAAAATATGGGCAACACATGCTCTTCCTACCAAATTTACCAATTTATTTGCATCTGTACTCATACCGCCAGTCTTTATTTCCATGACAACGGTAAACTAATGGTACCTCTATATCTGAACAAACTCTTCCTTTGTGCACAAAATTCCATTCCTCTCACTCACCCTAGGGCATTATTCCTGCAGTTGATCCTTTCTCTCCTGCATTGCCATTTTTATCCTCTTTTATTGGATAATTTTTATCAGCATAAAAACAGTTACAATATCTTCCATGTTAAGAAAAAAAACCTTTCTTCACCCAACTTCCTCTTCCTGCTACTACTCTAATTTTCTGTCCCTCTTTACAGCAAAAGTCCTCAAATGAGTTGTCCGTCCTCACACTCTCCATTTGTCCTTTTATTCTCTCTTGAATCCAAGAGATTCATCAGAAAATCAGTTGGCTTTACCTTCCAAGACATCCAAATTCCAACAACTTTTCACCACCTTCATCCTCTTCTAAAGAACCATCATTTCTCACCTGAACTAGCGCTTCAGCCTCCCAACTAGCCTTCCTGCTCCCATAAGTGTCCCCACCCATGCACTCTGAGTGATACTCTTAAAACATAAGTTAGTTAGATCATGATACTCTTCTGCCCAAAACCCAATAAGGATTTTGCATCAAACTCAGAATTAAATTCAAATCTGCAGCATGGTCGGCAAAGCTCCCATGATCTTGCCCTCCACTAACTCTATGATGTCATTTGCTGCTGATTTCTCATTCTGACCTCACCTCATCTCAGTTATTCTGCTCCAGCCACAGTGTCCTACTTGGAGATCCTTGAGCGCACCGGGCACACTCCTGCCTCAGACCTTGGTACTTGCTGTTCCCTCGCCTGGGAAGCTTTCTTCCCCCAACATACCCATACATTTGCCTCTCACTTCCTTTAGTCTCTGCTCCAATGCCACTTCTTAACAGAGAGGCCTCACTTAAACACTCTGTATTATGTCTCTACCTTTCTCACTCTGCATTATTTTTCTGCATAGCATTTATCAGTACCTAAATATTACATAGGTATTTGTTGAGCAACAGCTTTTCCTGCTAGAATATAATCTACATGAGAGATTTTTTTTTCCACTTCTCTATTTCCAGCAACCAGACTGTATCTTTCAAGTAACTGCTCTCAATAAATATTTGTTGGCTAAATAGTAATATCACATGTTTTATCTTCCTTTATGTAATTTATTATAACTTGTTTGCACCATATGTAATACATATGTACCTTCTGGTCTATATACATAATATATCTTCTTCAGAGCAACCAATGATGCCCAACAATACATCTGTGTTTTGCAGACATTATCTCTTTTAACTCTTGTAACAATTCTGAGATTAGGGTTATATTATCCTCATTTTACAGATTTGGAAATGAATCTAAAGAGATTGAAACTGTTGAACATGGTGACCATTCACAAACCTCATTCCTGACACCCCCAAATAAAGGCTTTCCCTGTTACTTTACATTTGAATTTGCTTTTCTAACATTTAGTCCGAACTATGCTATTTGTTGGAAATTTAAGTTAACAGCTCAAACGTAAGCATCACTTATACACCTTTGAAACTTGGATCTATAGAAATGGCAGTTGAATTAACTACTTGACAAGAACTATTTTCCCATTTGCCTTTATTTTCCTCTACATTCATTAATGAAAACACACTTAAATACCATGAAATAATGGAGTTGCCTAAATGATTGGGCATGAAAAGCTGGAAAAACACACTGTTTCAGCTCAGTGAGATATTGAAATTTTTATTTTTAGAAATATTTCTGGAGAGAGTAAAGCTTGATGAAGTGTATGAAAATTTGAACTGAAGTGTTTTATTTATTGATGCAAATTTTTTAAACAATCCAACCTTTAAATTTTTTTCATATTTAATTATTTTTATGCCACTAATTTTCTATGACTTTCTACTCATGCACCCATATTCCCTCCCGAGGCCTTTATATTTCTAATTCTTACACATATAATAAAGGTTGGAACAAACTGATGAGGAAAAAAGTAGAATTTTGCCTTACAAGATCTTTTTTATAATTTTCTAGCTGTGCATCCCTTGCTTCCAAATTAGCTACGGTTCAGGAAATGATGCTGCTAAAGCTCCAACGTGAATGTATGAAGATCCAGACACGAAAGAAGCTGGACTTTACATCGAGAATCTTTCCTCACTGGCGTCTCTCTCCCTGCCTTGTTCATCTCTGCGTGGGGTTATGCCATCCACCCAGGGGCACAATGTCTATTTCCACAATGCATGGAAATCACCCTGGGCATCTCCTTTCCCTCTCTATGCTTTCTGTGTCCATATTAAATCCATCACTGAATCTTATTGACTTTACTTCTAAATAACTCTCTAATCTATGAACTTCTCTCCCTACTTATTGTCACAACCCTGGTCTAATTCTCTGGCTTATGGCAACAGGTTTCATACGGTCTTCCAGCTTTCAAACCTTTTTTGATAAACAGCCACTGTGATTTATTTTAAACACAAATCAATTCATATCTGTGTAAAACCTTTCAATGTCTTCCTATTGCATTTAGGAAAAAATTCATGTCCTTCCCATAAATTATAATGTTCTTCATGCTTTAGCCCAGCTATTACCACTCTCTCTCTCACTGCTTACCACCCAGTGTTTATAATTTCACTGGAACTTTTTCTGGTCTTTTCCAGACCAGGCAAGGCTGGATTCTTCTCACTTTCAGGTCTCAGTTTAAATGACTCTTCAGAGAGGCTCTCCCTGACCACCCAAAGTAAAGTAATTGTTCTCATTATATTCTCTGTCAAACAATTTTATTCATTTTCTCTGTAATACTTTTTGCATTCACAATGACATATTTACTTGTTGATTGTATGTGTCTCTCATTACACTGTACACTTCATGGGAACAGAAACAACGTCTATATTGCTCTCTAGTATACACCCAGGGCCTTGCACAGTGCCCAGCATGTGGTAGTTGCTCAGTAGATAACTGATGACTGACTGACTGACTGACTGAATGAATGAATCGATGAAAAACTGAATAAATTGTTTGATTAACTTGGTAAACCAAAAGTATTGGGTTCAGATTCTATCACAAGATGTTCAAGCCAAATAAGCTTAATTATAGATAAAATTAAAACATATGTATATATATAACTTTTGAAAATTGTAAAGCACAATAGAACTGAAAGAATCATTCAACGAAAATATATACTCTTTGTTCAAGCTGATATTTATAATTATAGACTAAATACTGGCTCCTTAAAAAAGCATAAATAAAATCATTATTGCATAAAAATTATACAGTAGTGCTTTACATTTTTAATAGTATAGGAGTAAATTTGCCTCGTGGAAACATCAATTTTATCAACAAAGCATTAATTAGCAATCAAACTATAAATGTTGGGCTCCTGAATTAAAAGTAAAGGCGTATCTGACTCAACACTGTGAGTGCTTTATTCTCACAATGTCGCTCATGAAAGCATTTCCTTGTGTCTGTGCCTCATTCCTCTCCACAGGGCTAGGATTTATTTATGTTGTAGCATTGCTCTGGGAAAAGGACACCGCACTGCCCACTTCCATTGCCTCAAACTCTGCCTCATTCAAATCAACTTATGTAAATAGATGTCTGAGAGCAGGCTTCTCTGTCTCCACCAACTCAGCAGGCATATGTGGATCTTTGTTTAGGTCAATGCATGCCATATATACATCCACATGGCATGAAAAATATATTTCTTAAAGGAAAATTCTTAGTATAAAAATTTAAGCTAAAAGCACAAAATATAAAATGATGTGGGAAAGAAAATATAGTAAATTTGACTACAAGCATGATATATAAAGTTATATTATAATCCAAGAAAATTCATTACAGCAGAGATGAGAGAACATTGCCTTTTCATCTATTCACTTTCCCAGAATACTGCTGAATTCTGGGAAGAACAAGTGGAAAATAATAACAGTTAAATATTCTGAAGCCTTAATTTTTCTGAGCACTTTAGGTACATCAAGTAGTTCATGCCCCACAAAAACTCAGTGAGGTAGGTAGTATTATTCATTGTGTTTGACAGATAAGTAAACATGACAACGTAAATATTAGGTAACTTATACAAAGTCATGCAGCTAGTAAGTGGTATGGATAAGAACTGAGTTTAAAGCCCACATTCTTAAATACTGTTCAATACTGCCTCTGATAAATAAGTTACATTCCAATACATTCTTAAAGAACCTACAGATCGGTAAAAGGGAAAGACATAGGGTGCCCGAACAAAGGATGAATCCTTTTACATAATTAATATTTATAATTTCCAGAATATTTTTACTATATTATTACATTAATTCATATAGGTAAACAATTAGCATAATACTTGGCATATAGTATATGCTTGAAAAGTGTTCTTCACTGGATCCTCACCTCTACTCTGTGAGGTAGCAGAGAGTAGATGTCAACATGAGGAAAGCTATTCATGATTATGAATTAACCATGAAATGCTGGTGACATATTCAGACAGAGTTTATTTCTCACTCACGCAAAGGGCCATGTTGGTCAGCAAGGGCTCTCCTTCAAGCATGGATCAGAGGCAATAAAATCTTTGACCACGGTTACCAGTCCTAAACCTCAATCCAACTCCCTCCACCTTAACACATGGCTACTTGGGAAGGCACAGAATGAGGTCAAATGTTGATAACTCCCTCCATCTCAACACAAGTCATTTCTTTTTGTTTGTTTGTTTTTTATTGCTGTATAGTTGCCATATAATATTAAGCAAGTTTCAGATGTACTACATAGTGATTCACAATTTCAAAGGCTGTACTCCATTTATAGTTATCATAAGATATTGGCTATATTCCCTGTGCTGCACAATATACCCTTGTATTGACAGCTTATTTATTTTATACATAGTAGTTTGTACCTATTAATCCCCTACCTCTATCTTGCCTCTACTCCTTCCCTCTCCCCACTGGTAACCACTAGTTTGTTCTCTATATCTGTGAATCTGTTTCTTTTAGGTTATTCAATAGTTTGTTTTATTTTTTCAACACAAGTCATTTCTGCTGCTTACATTTTCCTAATCTGAACCAATTATATGACCTGAATGCAAATCCAAAGAAGTTGGGAAATGTTGTTTTTCTATGGGCCCATAAAAAGAAAATCATGTAATAGACAAAAAGAATTGTATCTGCTACAAGTACTAGTATTCCTCTTTGTCAAATCAGTATAGTGAGGTACATGAAGGTATAGTGACCTACTCTTGACCATTGAGTCAGTACACATTGAAATGAAACAGGCTTTCTGCATTTTAAATTAGTGGTCATTATGCTAAGTATCATAACCAAATAGTTAAATCTTATGAAGAAAACAGTTATCTCAGTTGAGAGTTATTGAAAGCCTTCATAGAGGAAATGCCATTGAAACTGTTATTAAAGGTAGATAGGATCTGTGTACAGAGAGATGGGATAAGGGAATCCTAGGCAAAGCTACATAAGCAGAGTAGAAGTAAAGTAGTAGAAAGTATATATAGGAACTAACTCAATTTGACCAAATCAGGATAATTATTTTAATGGGCATCAAATTATCCTGCTAAGTGAAGCATTTCACCTTGGTCTGATTGATACAAAAATCTAAGTGCTAAGTTGATATGGACATTAAGACAACTTATTATTTCATGGTTTGATCACCTTTGCTCCTTTTATTGTTAACCCAGACATAGCCTTGGGTTCTAAATGTACATATGTTACCTGAAAACTCATAATTTATTTAAAATTTTCAAGTGGTAAAATGCTTCAAAATATTCCCCTGATTTCAAGTATGGTCATTAATGACTGGTATATACTTGAAAAAAACAATCTAAAAAGCCATTAATATAGAAACATTAAATTTAAACAAAACTAAGACTCATTCATTCATTTATTTATTCATTTGGCATTTACCTTTCAAGGATTTATGTTCTAGGCAAAATACTTGATGCAGGTTAGACATGATTGAGATAGGTCACTCACATTCTTTTTATTAGTATAGACCAGTGCACTTCACATAGAATTAGAATAAACAGTATTTGCAATAACAAAGATATGCTTTGTAACTATTTGTATTTTTTTCCCTTTTTGAAACCCAAATGCAATAAAATTAAGTTGGGCACAAATACTGACATACAAAATGGCAGAATTTTTTTAATCCTGCCTGGCAGGATTTAACCTAGGTAAAGCAGAGGATCAGCTTTTTCTCTCTTTCTGTGTATATTACCCAGAACAAAGGGGAGATTCTGAAGCTTTGGCAGTGGACTTGGAAAAGAAGCACACAACATCTCCCTAGGCAAAGCCCTAACAAGATTAAACTGTGTGCTTCTGTGAAACATGCTATACGTGATATTATTAGGCTGAAGTAGTAGAAAACAATAAAAATAATACAGCTTTTCATGTGTGTTCATCTTGAAAATTAGGCAAAGAGGATTCACTCAAGAACAAATTAGTTACATAAAACATGACACATGTACCCAGTTAGAGGGCACCTCCTTGTTTAGATTCTTTGGTCTCTGTGGTTACAGAAGTCTGGGCCAGATGAAGATGGACTTGCCTCATGTTTCTCATAAAGTGAAGGGGCGACAGGCAGATAGTGGCCCACAGTCTTACCACATGCTGGGGTGTCAGGAAAGAATAGATTGAGTATCAAGGATGACAAAATATCATCAAAATGTTCCATACAAAATTAAAAATAATTATTTCAGGATTTTTGGCATAAGATGGAAATGGATGGATTTTGATACAAACTATAGTGTGTTATAATTTAAAACCAACTATATATTCTAGAAGGCACTCTAGGATTAAAGGGAGTTCCCACAGAAAATAAAAATAAATAATGTAAATGTTCTCTGGGGTTACATTTTTGCAGCTTCATTATTTCGTGGAAACTTCTGATGTGGGAAACCATATTATTCACTGGAGATAGATAGTGATATATGCAATCGACACAGGGTAGAATATTTCAAGTAGGGCTTCAGGGTTTAGTTAGAAAAGGCTGGTTAGTGACCTATAAACCTAAGAAAGAGATTCCAGTATTTCTGTCTTAAAAGAAAAAATCAACAAACATACAATCAATAGACAGTTCTTATGGAGCCTTTGCTGTAAACAATGAGGGACATATAAAAGAGCATGAGAAAACTTTATGCCTGCTTTGAGAGGACAAAATACCCCACGATGAGCACTGTTATTTGTCAATTTTAAGAACCCTATGAGCAGAGGAGGACTGGAGACTAATATGCAATAATCAGAGAGTGATATAAGTTGGGATAGAATGAAGAACTAAATTGTTGGTTTTCACTCATCATATTATAGAGTTTTGGAGAAAAGGGCTATCTGCAAATCCTAGGTTAGACAGAAAAACGTCCAGAGAAAAGTGAGCCTTGAGTTGAAGCTTAAGTGAAGGGAAGAAAAGATATTGAAAAGAAGAGGGTAGAGAATTCCATGACAGGGAACTGTATGAACCTAGGATATAGAAAGATGATAAAACTTGGAAGTTGACAGGGCAGAGTTGGAAGTTGCTTGAGATAATTTAAGGAGGATCAGACAATGATAAAAATCATGGAATTGATATGTTCAGGAGAGAATTCATTGAAAGTCATTTTTTTAAAAGTGTGATGTGATAATTATACTCAGTGTCTTCTGAAGAATAGCCTGGAAAGATTAAAAAAGATGAACAGAAAGTTGAGATGTGATGTCAGGGAGACCACAGACTGTACTAATTAAAGCATGAGATGATAAGAGGCCAGGAATACTCTATGTTATATAAAGAGCAACAGATGATCTTCCTTGATTACTAAAATTAACCCATCCACAGTGATACTCCTTAATCCTCTTCACACATTGCTTTCTCTTAGCTTTCCTAACCATTTTATTTATTGTCTATCTCATCTCTACAACAGGTAATCTTTTTTGTTTTGTTTTGTTTTTTCAGTGTTGTATTTCCACAGCCTAGAACAGTGCTTGACACATGATACGTGCTCAATAAATTTTTTTTTGATAAATCAATGAGTAAATATTGCAAAAATCCTGAAGAAAGTGATCCTTAGGGATAGACTGAATATAAAGAATGCCTACTCCTGGGCATATATCTGGAGAAAACTATAATTTGAAAAGGTACATGCACTGCAATGCTCACTGCAGCACTATATACAATAGCCAAGACCCAAGTGTCCCTCAACAGATGAATGTATAAAGAAGATATAGTGTGTATATATATATATATATATATATATATATATATATATATATATATATATGTAAGGCAGACAGAGAAAGACAAATATCATATGACATCGCTTATATGTGGAATCTAAAAAAAGGATACAAATGAACTTATTTACAAAACAGAAATAGACCTACAGATATAGAAAACAAATTTAAGGTTACCAAAGGGGAAAAGGGGGGAGGGATAAATTAGTTTGGATTGACCTATATTCACTACTTAATATAAAATAGATAACCAACAAGGACCTAATGTATCATACAGGGAACTATATGCAATATTTTGCAATAACCTGCAAGGGAAAAGATTCTGAAAAAAAAACAATATCTATATATATATAAATATATATATATAACTGAATCACTTTGCTGTACACTTGAAATTAACAACATTGTAAATCAACTATACTTCAATTATAGATGAATAAATAAAAATAAATAAATAAATAAATAAATAAAATAATGAGGAGTAAGAAAAAACTAAAATAATGATTCCAGAGAATACAACATAGAATATTTTTTAAGTGATGGGAACAATTGAAGAATTTTTATCCAATGGGGGTAGTTTGGAATTAGTTTCAGATTGGAACCTAAATAATATTAGTAAAGTTTTATTTGGTTAGTACTGTCTTCCCACACTTAACACAGTACCTACAAAGTTGGTGTTCCATAAATTGGTTTTGAAAGAATACATTCTATATTGAGTTTAAGGATTAGTGAATGTGTTCTGTTTGGAGTTGGAAAGGTAGGTCTGAAGAGCAGGGAAAAGTAGGAAAGGTAGATAGATATGAGAGGTTTCAGCATAGAAGCTGGACGATCTGGTGTGGCAAAGGAATTTTCAGAGGTTGGAAATGAATAAGTGTTTTCATGTGTTCATGCGACTAATTTTGTGAAAGAAAGGTTACTCTCATTTGACTAAAAACTTGTTTTAGCAAATTTAGAAATTAATTTGAGAAATTTGCAAACTGGAGGCAGAGCATACAAGTGCTAAACTTTGGAATTAATTTTACACATACGTGTCTTTTATTCATTAGGTAAATTTCTGAAAAGTTATATGCAAATCAAATAAGGGCAAATCTAATTACATTGACTTACATTAGAAGAGCTATTTTATATGCATTTCTGATTGATTTGCAATTGGCAGTCCATAACACCTTCATCATTTCTCTGCCCTTCAAGATTCTGTCAATTAGTTGATGAACTGTCAGCATTTAAATTCTTCAGGAGCTTACTATTTAAAGGATGCCTGTAGTGAATGCTTTAGTTGTATGAGAAAATCATATTGGGATATATTGAGTTTTACAGAGAGTAAGGAACATGTACCATGACATGTCAGGAAAGTTTTAGTATCATAAGTACACACAAAGCATGGAATGAAATAATAGTTGTTTAAAGCACAACAAATGTTGACGCAAGTTAGTTTGTTGAAGTTAGTTTATTGTTTGTCCCCTTTAAGGGAAGCTATATAATGCTTTTAATCAGTGTGAGAATTTGACCAGCTATTAAGGTGTCTGAATTCAAATTTTCCAAGACTGAGGACTTGATATGAAAACTCGAAAATGCCGTTGATTTTCTTCTATTTCATTCTCTTTTGTCTTAAGACAAGCTTAATATTTTTACTTTGGGGATATTTTAATTATGTGTGTCTGTGTGGATAAGTGTGCCTCCAGTATATAATCTGTACATACGCATAAATAATTAGTCTACTTACTTTTTTCCCCTTCTCCTTGGAACATCTATTTGTGAAAAATTTGAGTCCACTTGAACCAATTAACATCTTCAAGAAAATATTTTTTACACCAATTTTACACAAATGTTGGGGAAAGAAATTTGAATAAATTTTGAACCTGACTCAAAGAGTTCTGAAATCCATGATCCAAAGATCTCCCAAGGAACCCAGAGAGCAGGGGTCCTCGTCCAATGGTCTCTTTTGGACCCCATGGCACTAATGAAAGCTATGCAGTCTGTACTTGAAAATAACGTGTCCTCTGATCTGACGATGGTCAGATTTATTGCATTACATATCGATATAGTTACTCCTTCTCCCTATCTTCTGATAAAGATACAACAGTATGAGTAACAAGCCAGTGAGGCCTTAGGCACCGACTCTTTTCTGACGTAAACCTCTTCCAAACCAAACACACTTATCTTCTTCCTCGCCACTCTCAGCTATTCTCCTTTTCTCACCAAAATGTATGATTTTGATGCTGATGGTCTAAATTTCCTTCCCTAGGCATTCCTGCTAAAGATACAGGCAGAACCAGCGTGATCATCACACTATAATACTGTTCTTAACCTTTCCGAAGATTAAATAATGACTGGGAATGAGAGTAAATTATATAGGAAAATACCATTGTGTAATTCTCATATGTGAACATACTCTGAGTATTATTGAAGATAGACTAAAATATGTTGTGGTTACAACCCCCCCACCCAAAAAAAATCCTTTAAAATCTCAGTGGCTTTCAGCGACAAAAGGTTTGGATTTTTTTGTTTGTTTTGTTTTCCTTATTCCTGCAACATATTCATCTCAGGTCAGTGGTGAGCTCTGTTCCTTTTTGTCTTTGTGGGGTGGGGCGTACAAGCCAATATGGTTTCATGTCGATGGCAAACAACTGTGTCTTCCAAAGACTTCCACCTGGAAGCGGCCCGCTCAACTTACCTTCACAATGTTTTGACAAAAGCATGTCACACGTCTATGCCCAACCTCAAGGGGATGGAGAGTGCTGTCCCATCAGGTGCCTGGAAGGAGAAAATTACAAATCACAAGTGCTCATAAAACTAGCTCACCCTGAACTGAATAAGCAATGTGTGTATACACTTTCTTTTTAAATATAAATTTTCAGTTTAAACCAGTTCAAAAGCATTTTGGAAAGAATAAAGCACTATACAAATATATGTGTTATTATTATTAACATATTTTAGGCAACATATGATCATTAGAATGGAGAATTTGGTAATTATAATAAATGACTATTTTAAAGTGTCCTTTGCTTTTTTCCCCCCATTCATAGAGAATTTATTGAGTACCTCCGATTTTCCTGGTACTGAGCACATAGGGATGAGTGAGACATATAGCCTCCTATCAAGGAAATTACAATCCAGTAGAAAAGAGTCACTAGTAAATCAACAATAATGACAGATTACATTAAATGTGATGACAGAAACAAATAAGTGATGCAAAGAGAAATTTCACAAAGCGAGGTCAGGATGACTCTGCTTGCCCAGGTAGATTGCCAAGAGAAGGTGACTTTGAGATGAGTCTTAAATATTGAATAGAGATTATTATAGAATGGATAAGAATGGTCTGGACAAGCACAAACATGAGAGTTTATATGACGATGAGAAATTGCAAGGACTTCCGAGGCTAGAGAATAGATTTATGAGGGCAAGGGGTCCACAAAGCAAAATATAAGTTGAGAGATGTAGGCAGATACATTTGTGTCATGCTAAAAATTTTTCAACGTTTCTGAAAGATAGTGGTGAAACATAGTAGACTTTGCCTTAGAAAGAACATTCTCTTGGTAGGTGAAGAACAGATCTTCATAACCTTGTATAATACCTAGTATATAATCGGCAGTCAACAAACAATGCTGACAGAATGAGTGAGTGAATGGTGGCATGTAGGCCTCACTGCAATACATTAACCAATTTTTCTGAAGTTTGGAAATATCATACATTCAAAATGTTGGTAATGTTTATGACAAGTATTTCTGAATAAAGATTCAGAAATGCAACTATTAATTTATTCATTCAAGTATTCATTTCCAGATTTTCTAAATTCATTCATGTAACAGATTTTGCATCTATGCAAAGCACTATATTAAGTGCTATGAGAAGTGAAGGTACTGACATATAGATTTATATTTTCCTGCAAGAAATATAGAGTCCAACATCAAAAAGAATAAGACCCATGCTCAAATAATTGCTTCAATGTGGTATATGGTGAAAGGAATAAAAGAAAAACAGATTAGTGCTTACTCTAGGCCAGTGGCTGTAAATGCTTTCTGGAAGAGGTTATCATTCAGGCTGGCCTTTGACAGATTTATTTCAGACTTTTAGAGATAGTCAAGTTAGAAGTAAATAAACAGCAATGCTTATTTCGAACAATCTGATCCAGTTTGTTTTTTATTGTCGTTGTTTATGTTAATCCGTCGAAATTATGAGTCAGACTAATTTTTAACTATGCAGCTGATTCAAGTCATTGAGATAACCCTGAATGTATCTTGCATACAAGTTAGCTCTCAATGCACCAGCTACTCATATTTAGTTACCTTTTCTGACTTGTGGAACTAATATTGACAGTTTGTTTTTGTCACCAATATTTCCAGAAAATTAAAATTTATCAGCCTTTCAAACCGTTTTCCAATTTTATCCTTTGGGAAAAAAGTGGTAATGGAATGACTAAGTACATCTGCAGATTTTACAGGAAATACGTTACATTTTATAAAATGCTTGTTGATAAAATGCTTTCATTATATTATTTTATTTCATAAATTTATTAACCATTAGAGTATTTGTTATGTTCCAGAAAATGTACCAAATGATTAATAATATCAGATTCATTAAGCCTATTGATTTGCCAAGTATTCAACTATTTGCTTTGCACACCTTATTCATTTAATCCTCAAAATGATGATATAAGTATTGTTATTCTCATTTTACAAATGAGAAAATTTAAGTGTAGAGAGTAACCTGCCAAATGTCACATAAACAATACGTGGGGATCCAAGATTCAAACCCAGATCTGTCTTTTCTAAATCATACTCCTAATTTCTATACAGATTGAGGAAATAGTGAAAAAAAATCTGACTCATCCTAATATCCACCCAGGATAACTGACATATACAGAAACCACAATACTGTAACAGAAGTGCTGAAATGGGGACTGGAAGTTCTAAAAAGCAGAGTCTGTCTTTTCCCTTTTGGAATCCCAATGCCTCACCTTGTTCATTGGTGTATAGTGGTTGCTTAGGATACATTTGTTGAATGAACAAATGAATAAATAACTACAAAGAGATAAAAGGAGAAATTGGAGCATCAGGAGACTTTTTTTTGCATAAGAAGAAATTGAGAGGTTAAATATCTGCCCCAAACAAAACATCTATTCTAATCAAAATTAGGCTTGAGCCCAGACCATCTAACTCTATTCT
>RJWK010048539.1:0-16903 GCA_004363435.1 Platanista minor
CCGTGAGGAAAGTTACTCTCTGAGCTCAGATACAGCTGCAGCAGGAGCATAGTACTTGCTCCCTGCCTTGCTGATGTAAGGAGCAAATACAGAAAAGCAGACCTTGGTGCTTTGAAATCTGCGAAGCTCTGCCTAGGTGTTGACCTTCAGCAGCTCCCTAATTACAACCAGAAACAGGAAGCCCTGGGCCTCTCCTACCGCTTCAGCGGGCAGTGGAGCTGAGCCTGTGTTCCAGCTGCTCCCGCAGGCGGTCGTTAATGCATATGGACTCCTCCAGGCGCTGGCGCAGGTTCCGGATTTCACCAAGGTGCTCCTCTAGCAGGTCAGTCCCTGTAGTCACCCAGCAGGACAGGAGGAGGTAGGAGGTGGAGAATCCTGGTCACTAGTGGGGCCCATTTGGGGGTGGGGCTGGGCCAGTAAGATCCCTAAACGTGACCGTCCTCTCACATGGGCATCCAGGAGCTCAGGTGACTTTGTTTAAAGAGTAAATTGGCATCAGGACAGCTGATGCTAAGCAAGCCCCATGGGCCTCCTCCCATGCAGGGGTACGTGTAAGGGAGTTGTAACTGTACATGTACAGCTACCAGGGTAACTGGTAAGTGTAAGGGGTTTCACATGGTTTAGAAAAATCACTGAAGGCTGTGGTCCTCAGTCTAGGACCTAGACAGGTGTGGCCATTTCCTGAGTTGACTTCGAGTATAATAGGGAAGGCCTCACTCTACCCTAATACCTTTCCTCTTACTGACCCTTGACTGAACATTTGTTAGCAAGGGACAGAGCCCTTCCTCCACCCTTAGAGAGAAGGCCTAAGGTAAAAGTTAGTGTATCATATCAACTCATCCTATATAGTTAATGACTGGTATTCAATGCTTCCCTCAAATCACTTTAATATGGAAGGAAGTCCACTTAAATGCTTCTAAAGGGATATGTGATATGATCTTTGTTTCAGAGGAGCAGGAGTGATTGTATTCCCGTCTGCTCTTCAATGTTTCAAGTAACAATTCCATTGCCTCATCAAGGCCAGTGCCTTTTATGGCTGAAGTTTTGCATATTTGCCATTTCCAGTCCTTCAAGCTGGTAACTCAGGTGAATTTGCCATCTCTGAGGGAGTCACAGCCTGGTCCATGTCTTCCTTATTTGCAAACAGCACTAAATGCCTTTTCTCAGCTCTTTGTCCTCCAACACAGTAACTAACTATGATTTAGAAATGCCAACTCAGTCTTGGTCATAAATGTCAACCACACAAATGGTTGCATCTGTGTTTGCCTAGTAACATCTCCAGTGTGGCCTGTTCCTTGCCAGTAGGGCACTGATCCAGAGATCTGAAAGCTGATAAGAGAGTTGGAAAAAACACCCCCAAGAAAAGAAAAAAGTTGCAGAAAATAGCAGTGGGAGGGGTGCTAATGACAGACTACATCAACTGCCTCATTTTTCTTTGGATGAAGCCTTTTTCTGAAAATCACAATTCTCTTGCTGTTGGAACTGGTCTACATCCCAGCATTCACCTGTACAGCTACACCTCTCCAGCTGGTAAGATGTCTCTTGAACCTGACCAGGAGAGTTTGGAGGGAGAGGAAGAGTTTGAATTGGGTTTTGTACAAAGGATATGTTTAAGGGGTGGGGATCTGTGTAGAAACAGCCCCCCTTTCTGTACAACTCCTGACTGATGGAAGAATGTTCTGTGACTGTTCATGCCTCGCATTCTGGAAGGGTCTGAGAGTGGGCTGTGAGGGGACCAGGATGCAGGGACAGAGAAGAATGAATGTGACAGCACAGAGGTAGCCGCTGACTTTCTCATACCCCTGCTCAGCACCGAGGCCCTGGGCAGGGAGGATAACGGATGCACTTAGGAAGGACTGAGCACCGCTAGGGCCCTTTCCTTTTATCCCCACTCTGTGAGCCAGGGACTAGAGGAGAAATGGAAAACACTGCCCAGATAGGAAAGGTGTGGATCCTAAATGAGATTTCATTTCACTGGCTGACAAGCTTGGCTTTGTGCTTTACCTGTGGGTTTGGAGTTAAGCTGGTACATGGAGGAGCCTGAAGATAGGTCCCCAGATATGCTCCCTTTCTGAGGCCTCATCATGTCCCACTGGCCACTGCTGCCCAGTTCTGTGCTGCCCCTGGAGGAGAGTAGGGCTGGACCCGGTTGGTCACCCATCCTGGAAAAGGAGACATTTCCCCTTTAGAGGCCACCTTGACAAGGGGCCTGCTTTACTTAAGCTGAGTCATCCTGGTTGCCACTGGTGATTTCTAGGCTATTTCTTTAATGGTCGGGCCTTTCCTTGCATGAGAGTCTCCTTCGAAATTTTGCCCAAAATGCAGTTTCTTGGGCCTTATCCCCAGAAGTCTTTAACAGGCCTGTAGTGACTGTGATGTAGGCATTCTTTAGTTGGGCAGCTAGTGCCCAGGGATTGGAGCCTGTCTGCTGCATGATATCCCAGTTACTCATCCAAGGTTAACACTGCTTTCTCTGTTTTACATTAAACATTCTTCTCTATTACACATGAGATCAATACACTCAAAGAGGGTAATGAAATCACCGTGTAAAGCAAACTTGGTACATGGTGGAGTTGGTATTCGCATCTTGGATTGCTTTACCTAGGACTGTGCTTTCATTGTTTTCACACAGACCTAGGCTAGAATCTGATTGGAAATAGGGTAGGGAGTAGACAACATCGGTAAAAGTTAGTGATTCCTGGTAACTAGTATTTATCTGCTTGACAAGTATTTACTGAATGTTCCGTCTGGCAGCCTCTTGGGGAGGCACTGGGAAGGAGGGGTGAACAAGGCATACAGAGTGCCTGCTCTCAGGAGGATGACCTCTAGCACAGGAGCCAGATATTTTACAGAGAATCACATGTATATATTTTAATAACGACTGTGTTTAATACTCTTTTGTTCCTTGGTCCCATTGTGTCAGCCAGGATTGATAACTGAGTATAAACATAGGACTACTGAACAGTGATAAAAAATTTTGGGGTGGGGGGGCTTCCCTGGTGGCGCAGTGGTTGAGAGTCTGCCTGCCGATGCAGGGGACATGGGTTCGTGCCCCGGTCTGGGAAGATCCAACGTGCCGTGGAGCGACTAGGCCCGTGAGCCATGGCCGCTTCGCCTGCGCATCCGGAGCCTGTGCTCCGCAACGGGAGTGGCCACAACAGTGAGAGGCCCGCGTACTGCAAAGAAAAAAAAAAAAAATTGGGGGGGGGGAAATGTGCTTCGGGTATTTTTGTTTTAAGAGTGGAAATAGGTATGTTTGATCTAATATCCCATGAGATTCAGCCATGGGTTCCTGGTGCTTTTGGACAGAAAGGCTTGTGGCCAAGGTTTGTGTGGTGGCTGTGCTGCCACCAAGTGTGTGGGAATTTAGGGAAAATCTTCATATCTCGCTGGGCCTTATCAGTAAGAGAAGGTTATTTAAATTCTCCAAATTCCCTTCCTGCTGAGTTTCCTTTCTCAGTGCATGAGAGACTGAGATGCATGTTAAATGTGCGCTGGTACCTGCCGCCAAGACCTGACCTTGGTCTCTTCTCTGTGTGTCTCCTACAGGGACCTGAACTGAGCCCACACACCAAAAACACAGAACTGAGAGAGGAGATGGAAGAAAGAAAATCAACAGGTTTGGAAGATGAGAAAAACCCAAAGAAAAGCAAGGTAATGGTGGAGGAGGTGGTTGCCAAGGAAGGTGAGAATAAGGACCAGTTGAGTTCAGAAAAGTCAAGAGAAAGTGAGGAATGCACACAGCATCATCCAGGTCCTCAAGGAGCGACCTGAGCTGAGCAGGGAGGACTGAGAGAGTAACTTACTGCACAGTGAACTTGTGCACCTGCCAAGGAGATCCACAGGATGGATCAGGGCTGGTTTATACTGCTGGAAGCACCAATTCCAGGAGGAGGAGGATGGGACCTTGATGCTCTGCCCTAGACCCCCCAACCTCAAACTTGGAACTGCCCACACAGTGGATGCCCTCCAAGTCAGTGTGCATTAAGATGGATAAATAATGTTTGGAGAAGAATTAGAGATATTCATTCTTACCAGGGACCAGGCTAAGGGGACCCTTGTTTCTAAAGCAGGGATAGTAATAATATTCTGCATTTACAGTTTGGAAGGCTTTACACACAACATCTCTTAACTGTATGTTGAATGCTTAATTTGCCTTATGCTGTGTTAACAACTTGGAGTTCAGATATCAGTAATATTTACATGAGGAAATTAAAGCAGTGAGAGGAAGAATACAAGTGCATAGTGTCAACAAAATGTGGTGGCCCTCCTCAACTGGGGTTTTGTGTCAGCCCAGAGGATGGGAGGGGAGGCCAAGGACATCTCTTCCTAATGACAGAGTGAACCATTGAGAGGAATCCCTGAGGACAGTTGTGTCTTTGTCAGAGTCACCACAGGTGAGTGTCCTAGGACAAGGATAGTGTAGGGAAGGCTCCTCTCTAAGGAAGAGGTTTGCTACATCCTGGAAGAAAGCAGAGCATCCTTGACAGGACAGTTGGGCAGGAATGTAGTTGAGATGAGTGGAGATTTGCAACCATGTTTATTCAGTCAGTGAACAAATGTTGCTGAGAGCCTCCTCAGTGCTTGACTCAGTGCCAGGAGTCATGCACACAGAGATGAATAAAATATTATCCCAAAGAAGATGTGGCACATATATACAATGGAATATTACTCAGCCATAAAAAGAAACGAAATTGAGTTATTTGTAGTGAGGTGGATGGACCTAGAGTCTGTCATACAGAGTGAAGTAAGTCAGAAAGAGAAAGACAAATACCGTATGCTAACACATATATATGGAATCTAAGAAAAAAACAAGTGTCTTGAACGGCCTCGGGGCAGGACAGGAATAAAGACACAGACCTACTAGAGAATGGACTTGAGGATATGGGGAGGGGGAGGGGTAAGCTGTGACAAAGTGAGAGAGTGGCATGGACATATATACACTACCAAACATAAAATAGATAGCTAGTGGGAAGCAGCTGCATAGCACAGGGAGATAAGCTCAGTGCTTTGTGACCACCTGCATGGGTGGGATAGGAAGGGTGAGAGGGAGGGAGACGCGAGAGGGAGGAGATATGGGAACATATGTATATGTATAATTGATTCACTTTGTTATAAAGCAGAAACCAACACCATCGTAAAGCAATTATACTCCAATAAAGATTCAAAACAAAAAGAACATTTGAATTTCTGTATAATTTTAGAATTAGCTTATAAATGACTACCAAAATACCTACTGGAAGTTTGATTGGGATTGTATAGATCTGTTGATCAATTTGGTGAGAATTGACATTAAGATATATTGAGTCATCCAATCCACAACAAGTTTTCCATTTATTTATTCTTCATTTATTTAGTTCTTTAATTTGCCAAAATAATGTTCTGGGTTTTCACTGTACTGTTTTTATGCATATTTTATCTGATAAGACAATGCAATAAAAGAATTGGTCAAAAGACCTGAGGAAATACTTCAAAAAGAAGATACATAAATGGTCAAAAAGTACATTAAAAGATGCTCAACTCAGTCACCAGGGAAAGAAATTAATACTATAATGAATTACAATTATACATTCATTACCATTGCTAAATTTTAAAAGACTGAAAATACCACAAGTGGTGAGGATGTGAAGCAACCAGAAGTTTCTTACACTTGTGGGAATGAAAAGTGGTACAACCACTTTGAAAAGCTGAATCATGGTTAAATATACACCCATCATAAGAACAGCCATTCCACTCCTAGGTATTTACACAATATGTCCACACAATAACCTATACATGAATATTCATAATCACTTTATTCATAATAGCCAAAACCTGGGAACTCCACAGACATCCATTAATAGTTGAATGTATGAACAGACCTGATATATTCATACAAATTGAATACTACTTAGCAATAAAAAGGCATGAACTGTTGATGCATGTAGTAAGATGGATATATTTTAATCATTGTGCTGCATGAAGGAATGAAGACAGGAAAGAGTATGTGTATGGCTCCATTTATATAAAGTTGTGAAAAATGCAAATTCATCTATACTGGTAGTGGTTGCCTGGAGCTGAGAGTTGAGGGAGTGATGGACTCCAAAGGGGCACAAGGAAAGTTGTGACAGATGGAAACTCCCTGAATCTTGATTGTAGCTGTAGTTTCAACAGTGTATACATCTGTCAAAATGCATTTAATTGTATACTTTAAAGTGGCGCAGTCTATTGTACCTATATTATACCTCAGGAGGATTCATAAAATAAGCTACTGTATTTCTCGATACTAGCAGTGAGTATTTAGAAAATGAAATTCTGTAAAACACAATAGAGATAATCATGCTTGATCATTAATTGCTTAAGAACACATATACTGAAGACTCCTGAAAATATTGCTGAGAGAAATTAAAGAAGACTGAAGTAAATAGAAATATGTATCATATTCACAGATTGGAAGACTCAATATTGTTAGACTTTCAAATCAATGTTGTTCCAAAATATATCACAGCAGGCATTTTGGGAGGTAAGTTGCAGAATAATTATAACATGTATATGGAAATCAAAGTACCTAGATTAGCCAAACACACTGAAGAAGTATTAAGTTGGAGGACTTAATCTACTAGATTTCAAAACTTAGGTTAAAACTACAGTAATTAAGACACGACAGTATTGGTGTAAGTAAACACAACACAAATATATCAATGTGAAAAAGCAGACAGTAAAAAATTAACCCCCACCCATATGCAATTTTGAAAAAAAAATTTTTAACATCTTTATTGGAGTATAATTGCTTTATAATGGTGTGTTAGTTTCTGCTTTATAACAAAGTGAATCAGCTATACATATACATATATCCCCATATCTCTTCCTTCTTGTGTCTCCCTCCCTCCCACGCTCCCTATCCCACCCCTCTAAGTGGTCACAAAGCACAGAGCTGATCTCCCTGTGCTATGTGGCTGCTTCCCACTAGCTCTCGGTTTTACATTTGATAGTGTATATATGTACATGCCACTCTCTCACTTTGTCCCAGCTCACCCTTCCCCCTCCCTGTGTCCTCAAGTCCATTCTCTAGTAGGTCTGCGTCCTTATTCCCATCCTGCCCCTAGGTTCTTCATGACCTTTTTTTTTTTAGATTCCATATATATGTGTGAGCATACAGTATTTGTTTTTCTCTTTCTGACTTACTTCACTCTGTATGACAGACTCTAGGTCCATCACCTCACTACAAATAACTCAATTTCATTTCTTTTTATGGCTGAGTAATATTACATTGTATATACATGCCACATCTTCTTTATCCATTCATCTGTCGATGGGCACTTAGGTTGCTTCCATATACTGGCTATTGCAAATAGAGCTGCAATGAACATTGTGGTACATGACTCTTCTTGAATTACGGTTTTCTCAGGGTATATGCCCAGTAGTGGGATTGCTGGGTCGTATGGTAGCTCTATTTTTAGTTTTATAAGGAACCTCCATACTGTTCCCCACAGTGGCTGTACCAATTCACATTCCCACCAGCACTGCAAGAGTGTTCCCTTTCCTCCACACCCTCTCCAGCATTTGTTTGTAGATGTTTTGATGATGGCCATTCTGACCAGTATGAGGTGATATCTCATTGTAGTTTTGATTTGCATTTCTCTAATAATTAATGATGTTGAGCATTCTTTCATGTGTTTCTTGGCAATCTGTATATCTTCTTTGGAGAAATGTCTATTTAGGTCTTCTGCCCATTTTTGGATTGGGTTGTTTGTTTTTGTGATATTGAGCTGTATGAGCTGACTGTATATTTTGGAGATTAATCCTTTGTCAGCTGCTTCATTTGCACATATTTTCTCCCATTCTGAAGTCTGTCTATTCATCTTGTTTATGATTTCCTCTGCTGTGCAAAACCTTTTAAGTTTCATTAGGGCCCATTTTTTAATTTTTGTTTTTATTTCCATTACTCTAGAAGGTGGATCAAAAAAGATCTTGCTGTAATTTATGTCATAGAGTGTTCTTCCTATGTTTTCCTCTAAGAGTTTTATAGTGTCCGGTCTTACATTTAGGTCTCTAATCCATTTTGAGTTTATTTTTGTGTATGGTGTTAGGAAGTGCTCTAATTTCATTATTGTACATGTAGCTGTCCAGTTTTCCCGGCACCACTTTTTTAAGAGGCTGTCTTTTCTCCACTGTATATCCTTGCCTCCTTTGTCACAGATTGGTTGACCATATGCACATGGGTTTATCTCTGGGCTTTCTATCCTGTTTCATTGATCTATATTTCTGTTTTTGTGCCAGTACCATACTGTCTTAATTACCATAGCTTTGCAGTATAGTCTAAAGTCAGGGAGCCTGATTCCTCTAGCTCCGTTTTTCTTTCTCAAGATTGCTTTGGCTATTTGGGGTTTTTGTGTTTCCATATAAATTGTAAATTTTTTGTTCTAGTTCTGTGAAAAATGCCATTGGTAGTTTGATAGGGATTGCATTGAATCTGTAGATTGCTTTGGGTAGTAGAGTCATTTTCACAGTGTTGATTCTTCCAATTCAAGAACATGGTATATCTCTCCATCTATTTGTGTCATCTTTAATTTCTTTCATCAGTGTCGTATAGTTTTCTGCATACAGGTCTTTTGTCTCCCTAGGTAGGTTTATTCTTTGGTATTTTATTATTTTTGTTGCAATGGTAAATGGGAGTGTTTCTTTAATTTCTCTTTCAGGTTTTTCATCATTAGTGTATAGGAATGAAAGAGATTTCTGTGCATTAATTTTGTATCCTGCAACTCTACCAAATTCATTGATTAGCTCTAGTAGTTTTCTGGTAGCATCTTTAGGATTCTCTATGTATAATTTCATGTCATCTGCAAACAGTGACAGCTTTACTTCTTCTTTTCTGATTTGGATTCCTTTCATTAATTTTTCTTCTCTGATTGCTGTGGCTAAAGCTCCCAAAACTATGTTGAATAATAGTAGTGAGAGTGGGCAACCTTGTCTTCTTCCTGATCTTAGTGGAAATGGTTTCTGTTTTTCACCATTGATGATGATATTAGCTGTGAGTTTGTCATATATGGGCTTTATTATGTTGAGGTAAGTTCCCTCTATGCCTACTTTCTGGAGAGTTTTTTATCATAAATCGGTGTTGAATTTTGTCACAAGATTTTTCTGAATCTATTGAGATTATCATATGGTTTTTATCCTTCAGTTTGTTAATATGGTGTATCACATGGATTGATTTGCATATATTGAAGAAACCTTGCTTTCCTGGGATAAACCCCACTTGATCATGGTGTATGATTCGTTTAATGTGCTGTTGGATTCTGTTTACTAGTATTTTGTTGAGGATTTTTGCATCTATATTCATCAGTGATATTGGCCTGTAGTTTTCTTTCTTTTTAACATCTTTGTCTGGTTTTGGTATCAGGGTGATGGTGGCCTTGTAGAATGAGTTTGGGAGTGTTCCTCCCTCTGCTATATTTAGAAGAATTTGAGAAGGATAGGTATTAGCTCTTCTCTAAATGTTTGATAGAATTTGCCTATGAAGCCATCTGTCCTGGGCTTTTGCTTGCTGGAAGATTTTTAATCACAGTCTCAATTTCAGTGCTTGTGATTGGTCTGTTTATATTTTCTATTTCTTCCTGGTTCAGTCTTGGAAGGTTGTGTTTTTCTCAGAATTTGTCCATTTCTTCCAGCTTGTCCATTTTATTGGCATATAGTTGCTTATAGTAGTCTCTCATGATCCTTTGTATTTCTGCAGTATCATTTGTTACTTCTCCTTTTTCATTTCTAATTCTGTTGATTTGAGTCCGCTACCTTTTTTTCTTTATAAGTCTGGCTAATGGTTTATAAATTTTGTTTATCTTCTCAAAGAACCAACTTTTAGTTTTATTGATCTTTGCTATTGTTTCCTTCATTTTTGTTCCATTTATTTCTGACCTGATCTTTATGATTTCTTTCCTTCTGCTAACTTTGGGGTTTTTTGGTCCTTCTTTCTGTAATTACTTCAGGTGTAAGTTTAAGTTGTTTATATGAGATTTTTCTTGTTTCTTGAGCTAGGATTTTATTGCTATAAACTTGCCTCTTAGAACTGCTTTTGCTGCACCCCATAGGTTTTGGGTCATCATGTTTTCATTTTCATTTGTTCCTAGGTATTTTTTTATTTCTTTAATGATCTCTTGTTTATTTAGTAGTGTATTGTTTAGCCTCCACGTGTTTGTATTTTTTACAGTTTTTTTCCTGTAATTGATATCCAGTCTCATAGTGTTGTGGTCAGAAAAGATATTTGATGATTTCAATTTTCTTAAATTTACCAAGCCTTGATTTGTGACCCAAGATATAATCTATTGTGGAGAATGTTCCATGAGCACTTAAGAAGAAAGTGTATTCTGTTGGTTTTGGATGGAATGTTCTATAAATATCAGTTAAGTCCATCTTGTTTCCTGTATCATTTAAAGCTTGTGTTTCCTTATTTATTTTCATTTTGGTTGATCTATCCCTTGGTGAAAGTGAGGTGTTAAATCCCCTACTATTATTGTGTTCCTGTTGATTTCCCTTTTTGTGGCTGTTAGCATTTGCCTTATGTATTGAGGTGCTCCTATGTTGGGTGCATAAATATTTACAATTGTTATATCTTCTTCTCCTGGAGTGATCTCTTGATCATTATGTAGTGTCCTTCTTTGTCTCTTGTAATAGTCTTTATTTTAAAGTCTATTTTGTGTGATATGAGAATTGCTACTCCACCTTTCTTTTGATTTACATTTGCATGGAATATCTTTTTCCACCCCTCCACTTTCAGTCTGTATGTGTCCCCAGGTCTGAAGTAGGTCTCTTGTAGACAGCATATATACCGGTCTTGGTTTTGTATCCATTCACCCAGTCTATGTCTTTTGTTTGGAGCATTTAATCCATTTACATTTAAAGTAATTATCAATATGTATGTTCCTATTATCATTTTCTTAATTGATTTGGGTTTGTTTTTGTAGCTCTTTTCCTTCTCTCATGTTTCCTTTCTACAGAAGTTCCTTTAGCATTTGTTTTAAAGCTGGCTTGATGGTGCTGAATTCTCTTAGCTTTTGCTTGTTTGTAAAGCTTTTGCTGTCTCCGTCGAATCTGAATGAGATGCTTGCCGGGTAGAGTAATCTTGGTTATAGGTTCTTCCCTTTCATCACTTTAAATATGTCCTGCCACTCCCTTCTGGCTTGCAGAGTTTCTGCTGAGAAATCAGCTGTTAACCTTATGGGGATTTCCTTGTATGTTATTTGTTGCTTTTCCCTTGCTGCTTTTAATATTTTTTCTTTGTGTTTAATTTTTGATAGTTTGATTAATATGTGTCTTGGTGTGTTTCTACTTTGATTTATCCTGTATGGGATTCTTTGCACTTCCTGGACTTGACTGACTATTTCCTTTCCCTCATTAGGGAAGTTTTCAACTATAATCTCTTCAAATATTTTCTCAGACCCTTCCTTTTTCTCTTCTTCTCCTGGGACCCCTGTAATTGGAATGTTGGTGCATTTAATGTTGTCCCATTGGTCTCTGACACTGTCCTCAATTCTTTTCATTCTTTTTTCTTTATTCTTCTCTGCAGTAGTTATTTCCACTATTTTATCTTCCAGGTCACTTATCCATTTTTCTGCCTCAGTTATTCTAGTATTGATTCCTTCTAGAGAAATTTTAATTTCATTTATTGTGTTGTTCATCATTGTTTGTTTGCTCTTCAGTTCTTCTAGGTCCTTGTTAAACGTTTCTTTTATTTTCTCCATTCTATTTCCAAGATTTTGGATCATCCTTACTATCAATTACTCTGAATTCTTTTTCCTCTTCATTTGTTTGGTGTGGTGGGTTTTTACCTTGATCCTTCATCTGCTGTGTATTTCTCTGTCTTCTCATTTTGCTTAACTTACTGTGTTTGGGGTCTCCTTTTTGCAGGTTGCAGGTTCATCGCTCCCATTGTTTTTGGTGTCTGCCCCCAGTGGGTAAGTTTGGTTCAGTGGGTTGTGTAGGCTTCCTGGTGGAGGGGACTGGTGCCTGTGTTCTGGCGGGTGAGGCTGTATCTTGTCTTTCTGGTGAGCAGGACTGTGTCTGGTGGTGTGTTTTGGGGTGTCTGTGAACTTATTATGATTTTAGGCAGCCTCTCTGCTAATGGGTGGTGTTGTGTTTCTGTCCTGCTATTTGTTTGGCATGGGGTGTCCAGCATTGGAGCTTGCTGGTCGTTGACTGGAGCTGGGTCTTAGCATTAAGATGGAGATCTCTGGGAGAGCTCTCACCGATTGATATTATATGGGGCCAGGAGGTCCCTGGTGGTCCAATGTCTTGAACTCGGCTCTCCCACCTTAGAGGCTCAGGCCTGACACCCAGCCAGAGCACCAAGACCCTGTCAGCCACATGGCATTTCCTCTCAAACAGAAGGGAAGATCCTTGAGGACAGGGAATATCCTTGTTTCTCTAGTGCCTATTACAATGCCTGGTCCATTGCAGAAACTCAATGTATCATTAAGAAGAACAAATCTGACTCCATACTGGATCAGTTTCTTTTACTTTAACCTTTGTATTCGATTGCTTTTGCTTATTCATACTAGATCAAGCAGGCATGAAACCGAGCAGGACTCTGTGGGGCCCTCCCAAGTACAAATCCTTCCTGTGTCCCTCCTACTCTGCTTTTAAAAACACTATTGACTTGAAAGCACATATCATGAAATTCACCAAATTCAAGTGAATGACTCAGTGGCATATGGTATCTTCACAATGTTGTGCAATCAATACCTCATTTACCTTTAAATCACAACTCCCTCCTGACTGACTACAGCTTGTCACCCTTTCTTGACCCTGTTTTTCTCTAGATTCTTCACCACAGGCTGGATGAAAGTTTAGGGGGGTATTTCTTCTAACTCATGTACCTCACTCTCCACTTCAGCCAGCCTGTGGCTCACCCTTCAGCTCCTCCTGTCAACAGGAGCTCAGCCTGCCCCTGGCCTCTGTCACCATGTAGCCGTCCCTCCAGGCTCAGCTATCAGCAGGACCTAACAAAACTCACATTTCATCTCTCTCTCTCCCTCTCTCTCTCTCTCTGTCTTTCACAGATACCAATTACTTTAGGAACTAAGAAAAGATATCGCCAATTTGGAAGAAACCACATTATAAAATGTACCTTTTCCATTTGATGAAAAAAAATCTACAGCAGCAAGTCAAGTTAAAGCCAAAACAGAACACTGGAGGGATCCCTTCCTGAGAATCAACCTTACAACCAACAACTACTCTCCACACTCCAAGACATAGATCTGATGGAAGAAATCCCAGTTATCAGCCTCCAAGTGTGATCAATCGATAAGGAGACCAATGCTTTGATGGATACACAGTTTGGAGAGACCTTAACTCTTGCTCGTCTCAGTGTTCATCCTCCACATACTGGCATCAGGAGCAACTCGAAGAAGGCAACATGTCAACCCGGTCATTCTTTGCCACTAGATGGACTGTACTAGGATCTGACAGCATTAACTATGCAGTGTTCTTGCTGAAACTGTTTAGCCTGAGTTTCATCATGAGGTAGTTATCAGATGACTGCAGAATTTAGGCCATTGAACAAGAAAAGTGGCCTGTCTTTCTTCAAAGAGTCAACGTCTCCACAAATAAGACAACAAAAAGGAGAATAGGTGTTTTGGATTCCCAAGGACTAAAAAGATTGTGTCAGTATATTTCTTTAGTCCTTTGGAACCCAAAACCTCTCCTCAGCTTTTTTTTTTTTTTTTGTGGTACACGGGCCTCTCACTGTTGCAGCCTCTCCCATTGTGGAGCACAGGCTCCGGACACGCAGGCTCAGCGGCCATGGCTCACGGACCCAGCCGCTCCGCTGCATATCGGATCTTCCCGGACTGGGACACGAACCCGTGTCCCCTGCATCAGCAGGCGGACTCTCAACCACTGCGCCACCAAGGAAGCCCTCTCCTCAGCTTTTTGTGGTTGTCTTCAATGGTGGTGACATTGACTTATTTTCAGAGGACAGGTCAGTTGTCTGGCTCAAAGGTCTACATTTTGTAGTTGTCTGATCATTTCCTCAAGGATTCAGTTGAACCCTTTTTGCCAAGAACACCACCTACTGCATGCTGTGTGCTTCCAAGCACAGCCCCTTTGGAGACTAAGAGTCTCCACTTTGCCTGTCACCACTATTGTCATTTTAGCATTGGACACTTTGTTATGCAGGAGCCATGAGATCCGTTCACTGGAAAGACATGTTTTCTGTCTATAATCAGTAACTTGATTAGTGGTATTTTGAGAGTTTATGAATATCTTGTTCCATGATGCTCTTTCTCTAAATATTTTACCATCCCTTATTTTTCCCTCATGTATGTCAATTATCATACTTGTGTTTGTACCCTGGACATTTTCTAATTCAATCATTCTGTAAACTTGTATTCCTGGCCTTGTGCTGTGGGAAAGACAATCCATACCCCTTCCATATCATTAAAAGTTTTTTTGAGTTTCACTCTGGACTCATGCATTTTTAAATTTCAGTGTTATAATCCATTATTATCATGATTGATTTAGTGGGTATACATATAAATTCATATAAATATTCTTGTTTCTCCTATTCATCTTTATATCTTAAACTCTCCCACATTTTTTAAGCTATATTTACCATTTGTAGTCAATTGTATTTACTGTGTTTCTGTTCTGTGTTATTTTCTTTGTGTGTGCATATTTGTGTGTGTGTGTGTTTGGTATTTAGGAAGGACTGGCTAAATGCACTAATTTTAGCTAGTGCACTAAAATTTTTGACCCCTTAGTCCCTTAGTATGTTGTCACATTTCTAATATTTGGAGTATAAGTTTTAAATGATATCTCTCAACTTCAACTTTTACCGCTGTGATGATCAAGGACATTATTCTACTTTTCTCTTTTCTTCTGTCTTTACCTACCACTTCTTACAGTATTATTCAAACCCAATCAAATGTATACCCTTTACACTCTATTTTTCCCACATTGTCCCCACCTCATTTTTTTTTTTTTTTAAATGTGGGAACCCGCAAGGTAGGGGTAAGAGCTGGAGGAGGGGCCCACCGGGCCCTTTAGACCCCCTAGTGGCACAGGATGGCTGCCCCACCCTGGGAGTGCCAGCAGCCTCCCTGCAGAGGCCCGAGGGTATGTCCAGGCTGCCCCCAGAGCAGGGCCCGTGACACACTGGCTTAAATCTACAATTACATATATTCAATGATGACCAGCTCTACAAAACTCAGTTTCCTCAGTCAGCTCTTGATGAGTAGAGTTCATCCTTAAAGATTCCTCATTATGGAATAAGGACTCCCTAAGTTTGGCATATTTAATACTTGTTTTCTATTGCTTTGATACATGGACAGCTTGACTGAATATAAATGACTTGACCATAATGAATTTATAGATTTTTAAAAAAACACCTTCTTGCTTTGTATGTTCTATTGAGATGTAGAATGTAACTTTCTCTCCATTGAGGGCAAAGGGAGGCCTGGAGCTTCACAGGAAATTTTATTTTTTTAATCTTTAAAATAAATAAAATAAAATCTTTTAGCTCTAATAGGATAGGTCTTCGAGTTGACCATTCCAGTTCTATTTCTCCCAGGTCTCTATGACTTTCTCTTTGATCCTTTCTCATTATCTTTTATTCATTTCTATTCTGTTTGATGCTTTCATTTTTTAGTTCAATGTCCCTTATAATTTCAGACAAATATGATCCCTTATGTACCTTGTCATTTAGCCTCTTTTTCAGAGAATTTTCCTTCAATTTTTTCTAATCTCTGCCAATTCTAATTTCTCATTTCTTCTTTCTTGTCTACTTCTATTTTGTGTTGTGTATTTGTTATGTGAAGTTTTGGGGCTTTTCCCCATGTGTGTGTGTGTGTGTGTATCTACAACTGCTTTGTTCACAAACACTTAATTCAGATACAGATACCATTTTACACTTTTCCTATGTTTTTGGTTTTTTCTTTTTTTTTTTTTTTTTTTTTTTTTTGCGGTATGCGGGCCTCTCAGTGTTGTGGCCTCTCCCGCTGAGGAGCACAGGCTACGGACGCGCAGGCCCAGCGGCCGTGGCTCATGGGCCCAGCCACTCCGCAGCATGTGGGATCCTCCCGGACCGGGGCACGAACCCGTGTCCCCTGCATTGGCAGGCGGACTCCCAACCACTGCGCCACCAGGGAAGCCGTTTTCTATGTTTTGTGATTGATTCTGAAGGTAATTTTTTCATGACCTGAAATTTTTGACTATTTATGGGTTTTTTTCCTGTCATCTTAGAGTAAATGTCTGTTGTATGATTTTCATTTTAACATGACTGGGTTTACTTGAACGAGAAACAGCAGCTCTAGGTAGGAACAGATTAGTGCTTTGAGTGGCTTAGTCGATTTCTTAGTTCTAGATCTGTCTTGTGCAATTATTCTAGCAGATGTAAGGTTCTGGGGAAAGGCATGGTGTGTCTCCTGGGATTCTGTTTCTTCCAGTAGGATCTTTAATTTCTACCAGTTACGTCATTCTTTCTCTTCACCACAAGCTTCCAAAGGATGCTACCTTTATCTAGGTCTCACACTTGATCCCAGTAATTGTGCCTCCTCAAAATTGTCACCCTCTGGTCCTCTGCACTGTCAAACCCCTTCCTGTCAATCCCCCAGACACCAGAGCTATGTACGACCAGGTCTCAGGCATCCTCTGAGTTTATCCACATGCTCTTTCTGTGAGTAATTTTACCTGGGTTCCCTCCTGAGTACGTCCTCCTTGCTCTCCTCTCCTTTCTTTTTTTTTTTTTTGTGGTACGCGGGCCTCTCACTGTCGTGGCCTCTCTCGTTGCGGAGCACAGTCTCCGGACGCGCAGGCTCAGCGGCCATGGCTCACGGGCCCAGCCGCTCCGCGGCATGTGGGATCTTCCCGGACCGGGGCACGAACCCGCGTCCCCTGCATCGGCAGGCGGACTCTCAACCACTGCGCCACCAGG
>RJWK010048540.1:0-16902 GCA_004363435.1 Platanista minor
TGTTTACTTTTGTTTTTATTTCCATTTCTCTAGGAAGTGGGTCAAAAAGGATCTTGCTGGGGTTTATGTCATTGAGTGTTCTGCCTATGTTTTCCTCTAAGAGTTTTATAGTGTCTGGCCTTACATTTAGGTCTCTAATCCATTTTGAGTTTATTTTTGTGTATGGTGTTAGGGAGTGTTCTAATTTCATTCTTTTACATGTAACTGTCTGGTTTTCCCTGCACCACTTATTGAAAAGGCTGTCTTTTCTCCACTGTGTATTCTTGCCTCCTTTATCAAGGTGACCATATGTGCGTGGTTTTATCTCTGGGCTTTCTATCCTGTTCCATTGATCTATATTTCTGTTTTTGTGCCAGTACAATACTGTCTTGATTACTGTAGCTTTGTAGTATAGTCTGAAGTCTGGGAGCCTGATTCCTCCAGCTCCGTTTTTCTTTCTCAGGATTGCTTTGGCTATTCGGGGTCTTTTGTGTTTCCATACAAATTGTGAAATGTTTTGTTCTAGTTCTGTGAAAAATGCCAGTGGTAGTTTGATAGGGATTGCATTGAATCTGTAGATTGCTTTGGGTAGTAGAGTCATTTTCACAATGTTGACTTTTTCCAATCCAAGAACATGGTATATCTCTCCATCTGATTGTATCATCTTTAATTTCTTTCATCAGTGTCTTAGAGTTTTCACATACAGGTCCTTTGTCTCCTTAGGTAGGTTTATTCCTAGGTATTTTATTCTTTATCTTGCAATGGTAAATGGGAGTGTTTCTTTAATTTCTCTTTCAGATTTTTCATCATTAGTGTATAGAAATGCAAGAGATTTCTGTGCATTAATTTTGTATCCTGCAACTTTACCAAATTCATTGATTAGCTCTAGCAATTTTCTGGTAGCATCTTTAGGATTCTCTATGTATAGTATCATGTCATCTGCAAACAGTGACAGCTTTACTTCTTCTTTTCCAATTTGGATTCTTTTTATTTCTTTTTCTTCTCTGAATGCTGTGGCTAAAACTTCCATAATTATGTTGAATAATAGTGGTGAGAGTGGGCAACCTTGTCTTGTTCCTGATCTTAGAAGAAATGGTTTCAGTTGTTCACCACTGAGAACAATGTTGGCTGTGGGTTTGTCATATATGGCCTTTATTATGTTGAGGTAAGTTCCCTCTATGCCTACTTTCTGGAGGGTTTTTATCATAAATGCCTGTTGAATTTTGTCAAAAGCTTTTCTGCATCTACTGAGATGATCATATGGTTTTTCTCCTTCAATTTGTTAATATGGTGTATCACATTGATTGATTTGCTTGTATTGAAGAATCCTTGCACTCCTGGGATAAACCCCACTTGTTCATGGTGTATGATACTTTTAACGTGCCGTTGGATTTTGTGTGCTAGTATTTTGTTGAGGATTCTTACATCTATGTTCATCAGTGATATTGACCTGTACTTTTCTTTCTTTGTGACATCTTTGTCTGGTTTTGGTATCAGGGTGATGGTGGCCTCGTAGAATGAGTTTGGGAGTGTTCCTCCCTCTGCTATATTTTAAAGAATTTGAGAAGGATCGGTGTTAGCTCTTCTCTAAATGTTTGATAGAATTCACCTGTGAAGCCATCTGATCCTGGGCTTTTGTTTGTTGGAAGATTTTTAATCACAGTTTCCATTTCAGTGCTTGTGATTGGTCTCTTTATATTTTCTATTTCTTCCTGGTTCTGTCTCGGAAGCTTGTGCTTTTCTAAGAATTTGTCCATTTCTTTTTTTTCTTTTCTTTTTTTTTTTTTTTGCAGTCCACCGACCTCTCACTGTTGTGGCCTTTCCCGTTGCGGAGCACAGCCTCCGGACACGCAGGCTCAGCGGCCATGGCTCACAGGCCCAGCCCCTCCGTGGCATGTGGGATCTTCCCGGACCGGGGCAAGAACCTGTGTCCCCTGCATCAGCAGGTGGACTCTCAACCACTGCGCCACCAGGGAAGCCCTGTCCATTTCTTCAAGGTTGTCCAATATATTGGCATATAGTTGCTTGTAGTAATCTCTCATGATCCTTTGTATTTCTGCACTGTCAGTTGTTACTTCTTTTTCATTTCTAATTCTGTTGATTTGAGTCTTCTCCCTTTTTTTCTTGAGTCTGGCTAATGGTTTATCAATTTTGTTTATCTTCTCAAAGAACTAGCTTTTAGTTTTACTGATCTTTGCTATTGTTTCCTTTATTTCTATTGTTTCTTTTTCATTTACTTCTTGTCTGATCTTTATGATTTCTTTCCTTCAGCTAACTTTGGGATTTTTTGTTCTTCTTTCTCTAATTGCTTTAGGTGTAAGGTTAGGTTGTTTATTTGAGATGTTTCTTGTTTCTTGAGGTAGGATTGTATTGCTATACACTTCCCTCTTAGAACTGCTTTTGCTGCATCCCATAGGTTTTGGATCATCATGTTTTCATTGTCATATGTTTCTAGGTATTTTTTGACTTCCTCTTTGATTTCTTCAGTGATCTCTTGGTTATTTAGTAGTGTGTTGTTTAGCCTCCATGTGTTTGTATTTTTTACAGATTTTTTCCTTGAACTGATATCTAGTCTCATAGCATTGTGGTCAAAAAGGATACTTGATATGATTTCAGTTCTCTTAAATTTACCAAGACCTGATTTGTGACCCAAGATATGATCTATCCTGGAGAATATTCCATGAGCACTTGAGAAGACAGTGCATTCTGTTGTTTATGGATGGAATGTCCTATAAATATCAATTAAGTCCATCTTGTTTAATGTATCATTTAAAACTTGTGTTTCCTTATTTATTTTCATTTTGGATGATCTGTTCATTGGTGAAAGTGGGGTGTTAAAATCCCCTACTATGATTGTGTTACTGTCAATTTCCCTTTTATGGCTGTTAACATTTGCCTTATGTATTGAGGTGCTCCTGTGTTGGGTGCATACGTATTTACAATTGTTATATCTTCTTCTTGGATAGATCACTTGATCATTATGTAGTGTCCTTCTTTGTCTCTTGTAATAGTCTTTATTTTAAAGTCTATTTTGTCTGATAAGAGAATTGCTACTCCAGGTTTCTTTTGATTTCCATTTGCATGGAATATCTTTTTCCATTTCCTCACTTTCAGTCTGTATGTGTCCCTAGGTCTCTTGTAGACAGCATATATACAGGTCTTGTTTTTGTATCCATTCAGCCAGTCTATGTCTTTTGGTTGGAGCATTTAATCCATTTACATTTAAGGTAGTTATCGATATGTATGTTCCTATTACCATTTTCTTAATTGTTTTGGTTTTGTTATTGTAGGTCTTTTCCTTCTCTTGTGTTTCCTGCCTAGAGAAGTTCCTTTAGCATTTGTTGTAAAGCTGGTTTGGTAGTGCTGAATTCTTTTAGTTTTTGCTTGTCTGTAAAGCTCTTAATTCCTCTGTCAAATCTGAGTGAGAGCCTTGCTGGGTAGAGTAACATTGGTTGTAGGTTTTTCCTGTTTATCAGTTTAGATATGTGCTGCCACTCCCTTCTGGCTTGCAGAGTTTCTGCTGAAAGATCAGCCGTTAACCTTATTGGGATTCCCTTGCATGTCATTTGTTGTTTTTCCCTTGCTGCTTTTAATGTTTTTTCTTGTATTTAATTTTTGATAGTTTGCTTAATATGTGTCTTGGCGTGTTTCTCCTTGGATTTATCCTGTATGGGACTCTCTGCACTCCCTGGGCTTGATTGACTATTTCCTTTCCCATATTAAGGAAGTTTTCAACTATAATCTCTTCAGATATTTTCTGAATCCCTTTCTTTTTTTCATCTTTTTCTGGGACCCCTATAATTCGAATGTTGGTCCATTTAATGTTGTCCCAGAGGTCTCTGATACTGTCCTCAACTCTTTTCATTCCTCTTTCTTTATTCTGCTCTGCAGTAGTTATTTCCACTATTTTATCTTCCAGGTCACTTATTCATTCTTCTGCCTCAGTTATTCTGCCACTGATTCCTTCTAGAGAATTTTTAATTTCATTTACTGTGTGGTTCATCATTGCTTGTTTGCTCTTTAGTTCTTCTAGGTCCTTGTTAAACGTTTTTTGTGTTTTCTTCATTCTATTTCCAAGATTTTGGATCATCTTTACTATCATTACTCTGAATTCTTTTTCGGGTAGACTGCCTATTTCTTCTTCATTTGTTTGGTCTGGTGGGTTTCTGCCTTGCTCCTTCATCTTCTGTGTGTTTCTCTGTCTTCTTATTTTGCTTAACTTACTGTGTTTGGGGTCTCCTTTTTGCAAGCTGCAGGTTCGTAGTTCCTGTTGTTTTTGGTGTCTGCCCCCAGTGGCTAAGGTTGGTCAGTGGCTTATGTAGGCTTCCTGGTGGAGGGGACTGGTGCCTGTGTTCTGTTGGATGAGGGTGGATCTTGTCTTTCTGGTGGGCAGGTCCACGTCTGGTGGTGTGTTTTGAGGCGTCTGTGACCTTATTATGATTTTAGGCAACCTCTGTGCTAATGAGTGGGGTTGTGTTCCTGTATTGCTAGTTGTTTGGCATGAGGTGTCCAGCACTGTAGCTTGCTGGTCATTGAGTGGAGCTGGGTCTTAGCATTGTGATGGAGATCTCTGGGAGAGCTTTTGCCGTGTGATATTACATGGGGCTGGGAGTTCTCTGGTGGACAAATGTCCTGAACTCGGTTCTCCCACCTCAGAGTCACAGGCCTGACACCCAGGCAGAGCACCAAGACCCTGTGAGCCACACAGCTCAGAAGAAAAGGAATAAAATAAAATAAAATAAAATAAAATAAAGTTATTAAAATAAAAAATTATTAAAATTTTAAAAATTATAAAGTAATAAAGAAAAAGAAAGAAGAGAGCAACCTAACCAAAAAGCAAATCCACCAATGATAACAAGAGCTAAAAACTATACAAAACAAACAAACAAAAAAACAGACAGACAGAACCCTAGGACAAATGGTAAAAGCAAAGCTATACAGACAAAATCACACAAAGAAGCATACAGACACTCACAACAAGAGAAAAAGAAAAAATATATATATCTATATATTAAGAAAATAAAGGAAGACAGCAACCAAATCAATAAACAAATCTACCAGTGATAATAAACTCTAAATACTAAACTAAGATAAATGTAAAACCAGAAACAGATTAAATGCAGAAAGCAAACCCAAAGTCTGCAGTTGCTCCCAAAGTCCACCACCTCAGTTTTGGGATGATTCATTGTCTATTCATGTATTCCGCAGATGCAGGGTACATCAAGTTGATTGTGGGGATTTAATCCGCTGCTCCTGAGGCTGCTGGGAGAGATTTCCCTTTCTCTTCTTTGTTCACACAGCTCCTGGGGTTCAGCTTTGGATTTGGCCCTGCCTCTGTGCGAAGGTCCCCTGAGGGTGCCTGTTCTTTGCTCAGACAGGATGGGGTTAAAGGAGCAGCTGATTCAGGGGCTCTGGCTCACTCAGGCCAGGGGGAGGGAGGGTTACGGAATGTGGGGCGAGCCTGCGTTGGCAGAGGCCGGCATGATGTTGCACCAGGCTGAGGCGCGCCATGTGTTCTCCTGGGGAGGTTGTCCCTGGATCACAGGACCCTGGCAGTGGCAGGCTGCACAGGCTCCCGGGAGCAGAGGTGTGGAGAGTGACCTGTGTTTTCACACAGGCTTCTTGGTGGCTGCAGTAGCAGCCTTAGCATTTCATGCCTGTCTCTGGGGTCTGCGCTGATAGCCTTGGCTCACTCCCATCTCTGGAGCTCGTTTAGGTGGTGCTGTGTATCCTCTCTCCTCGTGCACCCCAAAACAATGGTCTCTTGCCTCTTAGGCAGTTCCAGACTTTTTCCCAGACTCCCTCCCGTCTAGCTGTGCCACAGTAGCCCCCTTCAGGCTGCATTCACGCAGCCAAGCCCAGTCCTCTCCCTGGGATCTGCCCTCCGTAGCCGGAGCCTCAGCTCCCAGCCCCCACCTGCCCCGGTGGGTGAGCAGACAAGCCTCTCAGGCTGGTGAGTGCTGGTCGGCACCCATCCTCTATGCAGGAATCTCTCCACTTTGCCCTCTGCACCCCTATTGCTGTGCTCTCCTCCATGATGCACTTCCAGCTTTCTGCTCTGGCTTGGACCAGTTGAAGTGAACTTCAGAAATTTTATGGGCAACTTTTGTCTTTTATTAATCTAGCTCAACCTAAAACTGGCCATGTAGGAATCAGACTTGAAAGAAGAGACTTGTAAGAAGCTCCTATTAAGAAATTTGAAGCCAAGTATAGGTCTCCCAGGAGATATGTATGCTTTGGAAAATAAACTATCAAAATAATTATTTGTTATTCTGAACTCAGAGTGAGATGCTCCATTCTTAGCTTCCCATATACCCAAAACAGAAGGTAAGAAAGAAAAAGAATGCTTGAATTATTATTGAATTATGGTCTTTTCTTTGTAAACTTGTGGTCCTCTTGAAGCTCAATGGCTATACACTAAGAAAAATGTTCAATACCAAAAGATCCCCAGACTCAGCAGTTAGCTTTATAACCCCTGTTCCCTTCCCACCTATACTTAAAAAAAAAAAAAACCAAAACATTATTTTAGTGCATCTATTCACAATTTTCAAAGACATTTCCATTGGCTATGAACTTGGATAAATAAGATTCACATTTTTAGGAATCTTTAAAAGGACAATATTTATCACTAGTTTGGTTCAATGCAACATTGATTGTTAACATTTTTGGATATTTATTCAACTGAGAAGATAAAATATACAAGAGTTGAATCTGGAATAGTATAACTTTAATAGGATGTGTGATAGACTTTAAAATAAGGTAATATGAAGTAATTTAGTAGATCTATATATGAACAAAGAAAGTTTAGGATGCTGAATTCTAAAGCTATAGCGCTTCCTGGAGATAAAAGTATAAGAACAGGGCCAGTTTGAGTATAGTTATGCTCAGCAGCAAAAGAATGAAATATATCTATGATTCTATTACTCCAAGACACTGTGATAATAAAGGAAATAGATTATAAGAATTCTTAATACTCAAGGAAAAATGAACCATTCAAAGGGAGTAGGACAATTTTGGGCAATTGATAATCCTCCTATATTTTTCAAAGCCACTGGGGAGACCAAATAGAATAGTGATGTAAATGACTACTTCAAACACAATGCCTTAATGTGTTGGGGGTTTGCTTTTTGTTTTGCCAGGTTTCAAACTTATTCATGTCCTGAATCATTAACTCTAGGGAAAAGCTGAGAATATCCTGGTAGCTCTGGGGATGATAATCATCATGATACTCATGGTCTGAGTTAGCAAATCCAAGACGCATGTGTGGTAACACCCTCCCTCGTGACCAGCATCTCTACCTGATCATGACCCTATGTCCCACATTTGTCCTCAGAACCCTTTTCAGCACAGTACTATAGGCAGCCACTAATTTTCATTTGGATCTGCCTCAAAAGAACAAACTCATTCACCATAGTACAGTTGTCAAGGGTGCCCAGTGGGAGCTTGGGTGGGGCTGATGACTCATTAAGAAGGGGGCCAGCAGGGGCAAAGGAAGGAGGAGCCCTAGAGGGCTAAAGAATGGTAAATTTAATAAGAACAAAAAGTTTACCAAATCTAATTGCTTTCTCTCATTCATAGATAAACACATTGATGCCATATGTGGCTTCTGCAAGACTATAAATGAGGTTATAAAAAAAGCACTCTGGACTTGAAGTCAGAAGCAGGGATGTTACTCCTGCTTTATCTCAACTAACCACTCTGCTTTGAGTTTTTAGATGTATTTATTATATATTTAAATCTGTGTGTATTCCTGCTAACAAAGCAATTTATTCTTATTTTGAACATTCCACAGTTAATAAAATATATAATGAAGAAAATAAGTAAAGATCCATCATAATACTTCTGCTAGGGAAATAACCACTGTTAGTGATTTTGTGTCCGTTCCTCCATAGTTTTCATGCCTATTTAGTTCATCTTTTTAACAACTGTATAGTATTCTATATCTGAATGCATCATATTATATTTAACCAACCCTCTTACTGATGGACTTTGAGTTGGGGACACTGTTATTCCACTGTAAACAGTGCTTGCAGTGTCCTAGTACATATGTTTCTGTGTACTTATGCAAATATTTCTGTAAGGAAAACCCCTAGAAGTAAAATTGCAAGAATAGAGAGTATGAACATTTAAAATTTTAATAAAAATTGTTAAATTGATCTCCAAATATGTTGTAGCAATTTATACTCTTACCAACAGTGTATTAGACTGCCTGTTTCTCAGTTGTTTTTAAAGGAACACAAAATTGATGAGAGAAAATTATTTAAAACTAGACACATATAGTCTTAAGCCATAGTACTTAATAGAAAAAAATGTGTGTCCAAAAGGAGCAATATCACAGCTGTCAGTTGTCAGGGCAAGCGGATATCACAAATGTGCCTTATTGGACATTTAAGTGATTTCTGAGATTCCTCACCATTATCAGAATGGAAAAATAGGACAGTACTTATCTAGTTTCACATTAAAGGAGTGAGATAAAAGGAAAAAGTGAAAACATTTTTAGTGGAGTTTTTTGGGTTCATCTTCAGTTACAATATTTTGTCTCAAGAGCAAGATAACACATTATTGAGAATAATGTAATATAAAAAATTAGGTTCCTAAAAGTGACATCCTATTTTCTTCATCAAATACCTGTGTTTAGAAAAACCCAAAATAAATTTGGGTGGAAGAAAAATACATGCTTTTTAAAAATCACTTCTTGTTTAGTTTAAACACTTAACAACACTGTCTACCTTTACATGATATTTGTATTACTTAATACAAAAGGAACTGTGAGGGAGGTAGCTTAATTGATAATGCATTAATTAATACATTAATTAATAGTGAATACTAGTAACTACTAGCATCTTTGAGTACTAACCAGGCACTATGTTAAGTGCTTTACAAGCATTATCTCGTTTAATCCTTATTATAACCCTATGAGTTAAGTACTGTTATTATCCTCCAGATCCAATTCATAATTCTTTTTCCCCGATAAAACACTTTAAGCATAGTCACAAATACAGATGTTTTAGATCGTGATTTGTAATGTTGGAAAGTGCCTTAAATCTCATCTTCCTCTTATGGCTCACTTTACCCTCGGAAGGGGATACTGATTGATTATACCTTTAGTTTTCCTACCTTGAGTATTGTGAGGATTAAACATTAGCACAAAAATAGGACATGTAATCTGTTCTGGATTTACTTGACAATGAAAGGGATAATTTTAAGCATAGTGATGGATCATCTCAGCTGGGGTGAGCTGAGTAGGCTGGAACTATGTCCGTACAGTGGCCCTGCTTCACTTCTTTGTTAATGCCCAGGTGGGCAAAACATGGCTCTGCTCTTTTAAAGTTTTCTCAGCACAGAAGAAGGTCTCAACAAGCTCTAAACAAACAACAAGAACAGATCCTTGGCACTCATGTATAAGCCATGAGGACAATTTACCTCATTGATGAATTATTGTTGGACAATTGAGGGTTGCATTATAATATAAGAGCCAAAAAGAAGAAAGCCCCAATGTACAGTAAAACCAAACTACATTTGGCACGGAAGGGATCCAAATAGAAAAAGAAGCTTGCAAATCTTAGTAGGTACATGCTGGGCAGAGCATGGGCAATAACTTTTGACGTTTGTAGAAGAAAAATGGCATCACTGAGACAAGGAAAAAGAGAGAAATTGATTGAATGTACAAAGGGGGATTAACATTCATTCCACTTCAGTACAAAAGTATATGGTGTTTGTACTGAAATATTAATTCTGAACAATGCTTTATCTGAACCCTAGTCTATTTGCAACAAAGGTGGTGTCCTTGGGGCATATTGAAGAAGTCTCAGAAAATGAGCAGTTAGAAGGAAGATGATAATGAAGAAGCCTTGATACCATTTGATCAAAAGTAATGAAAGATGGAGAGGTGGTGAGTCATCTACGCAACAAATCCTAAAGGAAAGAACATCAGGTATTACTGGCATAATCTTTGGTGTTTAATGCATTCTCAAATTGGACTTCATCTACATCTGCCCTTCTTCCTTCATTTGAACATTAGTAGTTAATTAAACTCAGTTCCTGAACGAAATGTTAGGAGTGTCCACTCATGCTTTTATCTGAGAAGATTCCCCAAGAAAGGAATATCTTAAATTGAATTTCTGGGCTTTAGGTTTCAAACTATCCTCCCTTTCTGGGCCTTAATTGCTTTCTGTCAAACTGGGAAGTTAATCTGGAATGTTTTCAGTGTGTTCAAGTTCTTGCAAGTTTTATACCTAAAGCAGATTCACAGCTGTACAGAGAACAACCTTTGAAGTTACCATGTTCTGCTAGTATCTCAAATGTTTTGCTTTGATCTGTAGGCACCATTTTTCCTAGGAAAATTTCTTGTGATTGTTATATTTCCTGTCACCAAGTATTTTTATTCTATAATGTCCATATTTCTTATGAACCAAGGGTGACAAATATGGGCAAATATTTTGCCAGTTGTGTTGCCTTTGGTAATATAAATAAATGTAAGAGAAACAATATCACTGAAGTTATGTGATTTAAGTTCTCATTATAATGGATTTTGATTAAATAGTAATTTTATATTTCCCTTTTATTTTTACCTTCTGTTATTTGAGTAAGAAAGGTGGAGTCATTTGCAAACATTGTTTAAAATTAGAAAGAGGCAGGAAAAAAATCAATTTCTTCATAAGTTTTATTCTTTTATTTGTTACAGGACTGGATTTTGGGAAGTTTTTTATTAAAATATTTACTAACTAATATATGTTTAAAATTTAATGAAATAGCTAATAATATTACATATGAAACTATATTTACAAAATGTGATGGGGAAAGAGAAGGAAAGTCAAAGGAAAAAAAGAAAAAGAGAAAAAAAAAGAAAATGTAACAAGGAAGATGAAAGTAAAAGTGAAAAGGACCAAAATCAAGGAAGCACATGAAAGAAAAAGAAAAGAGGGACATAGATAAAAGAAATAGAGGGAAGCAAAAAGGAAAAAGGGGGTAAACGTGAAGAGATTATTCTCTGAAAATCTTCCTATAGTTGTTGCTATTACTTTAAGATACCTATACTTCACTAAATAAATGTCTTTATTTCCTGAGTACACACAATACTAAAAAAGAGTGGTTCTGAATGCTTTTCTTTCCTGTTGCTGTATTTTAAGGGCAGGAGGCTTTTGAAAGTGATTTTTATTTCTCCATGTTTTTGAATACAAGAATAATGCAGTGTGATGATTATTTCTGCTTTTAAAAAAGTACTGCTTGGGTAGATTTTCCTACGCTGATATTTGCTGTTAAGGTGTTCATATATTTGTTTACTCTAAAAGACAATTGAATAGCTTAGGGGATACTTCAGCTCCCACCACTGAAAGGTGCTAAAAGTGTTGAATAAGTGAAGAGACTGTCTACAAAAGCCTTTCTGTATTAAAGTCAAATTACTCTGAAAAACAGGTATCTAACTCTTCCAGAGGGCAATTAATACATTTGAGGTTAGAATTTATAACACTGTGTTAAGAGAATGTATAATAATAATTGAGTCACTAATCTTGATACAAACATTTTTAGCGTAGTTTTTGTGTTTTGAATTCAGCTTTACTACCAGGATCACCTGGTAATAGCAATTATAAATGCTATGCTATCAGTTAGAACTCAGCCTAATGCATTTGCCTCGTCTATCTGGGCAATAGCTTTTTGGTCTACTGCACACCTTGAACATACACATCAGCCACAATGTGTACAGATAGATGCACAGTGTCTGACACAGAATGTAGAATATCTTTAAAACAAATGTTAGCACTGGGATTTGGATCTGAATTTAAGTTTCCTTTTCAAGGTTTCCTCCTTGTAAGATGGTGGCCTCCTGAATACTAGCCAGCTACTTGCAACACTGGGCACTCAGCCTAACCTGTGTCAGGCTTATAAAGTTTTGTTCTTCTTGTCTGCTACCTGTCTGTTGGCACATTGTGTTATGTTGGAACAACAGAAGTAGCTAGTGATCAAGCCAACTGGCTACATAACTTTGAAAGTCAGTTGCTGAGAACGGTGAAGCCAAGTATAGCCTTCTCTGTAGAGAAGAGCCAAGAAGATTCTAAATGTATTTGGGGATCTCAAGAGAAACAACTGCAGATAGGAGCCCTACTTAGTCTTAGAAAATGGCTGATACTTTATACATACTCAGTGCCTTTTCTCCATGGAGCAGAAGACAGGACATTTTGAAATGTGCAACGGCTCTGCTTCTGAATACAAGGGCACGTTTCATCTATTTCTGGTGACTTTTATTTTCTTTTGTTGTTGGATCCCTTACATAATTGCAAGCATATTGCAGGCAAGCACAATGGTAAACAGTGGGTGGACGCTTCCTCCTCAGATGCAGACAATATCTGCCTGGCTGACACAGCTTAATTCATCCATTAACCCACTTTTATATGCTCTTTTGAGCTAACGGTGTAGAAAAACTCTTAAGAACTTAAAGGAGAAGACGTTTTTCAAATTTCATTTTCTAGTCCAAGATGTTGATCAGTCAGTCTGAAAATACTAAGAAAAAAGCAGAAAGAAAAGCCTTCTAGAGAGTCATAAACAACACTGGGGTCTCTTTCAGAGTAAACAACATGTGTAATCTTTGTCAAAGTGAAATACTGTCACTCCCAGTCAGATGAAGAAATATATGAGTATATTTCAAGCAATTTTTCTGATGGGGCTAGGGGATCCCACTGGATTGCGGGGATTTTCAAACCACAAGCAAGCAGCCCTTCTGTCTGAGGGTGAGTGCAGATGCCCTAACCTACTGTCTTTAGAGGTTCATTGTTTGCTGTCTGACCTCTCTGGGGCAGCTGCAATCATTTCCTCTCCCGTCTTCCTGCCTTCATTAGTTCCCCTATCCCATTCATTCTTTGCACAGCTACAGCACAGTCTCCTTAAGGCACCCATGATTGAACTGGGCACTCTCTGACCGAAAGATTCAGTGGTTGTCCGTTCCCTGGAGAACGAATGCACACAAGACCCACTCCCACTGTTTTCTTACTTGCAACATGCTCTCAAAAAACTGGACAAAGTACTTGATGTTTTCTGGACATGCCCTGCATTTCCTACTGACAAGTCTTTACCCATTTTATTCTCTTCTCCTAGGATACCCACTCTCTACCAACAGCCCCCTATTCTCCCCTGTTGAGGAGAATACCTGTGAATGTGACTTCATTTGGAAATAGGGTCTTTGCAGATGATCAAGTTAAATTAAGATGAGGTCATTAGGGTAGGTCCTAATCCAAAATGACTGCTGTCCTTATAAAAAGGAAATGTGGACACAGACACAGATAGGTACAGGGGGAAGACAATGTGAAGATGGCAAGGTGACAAGAGAGGCAGAGATTGGATTGTTGCAGCCATGAGCCAGGGGATGCCAATCATTGCTGGCCACCACCAGAAGCTAGGAAGAGGTAAGGAAGGATTCTACCGCAGGTTTCAGAGGCAGCATGGGCCTGCCAAGACCTTAATTTTGGGTGTCTAGGCTCCAGAACGGTGAGACAATACACTTCTGCTGTTTTATTTTTTTAATTTTTTGGCCATGCAGCTTTTGCACGATCTTAGTGCCCTGACCAGGGATTGAACCCACGCCCTTGACAGTGAAAGCACAGAGTCCTAACCACTGGACCGCCAGGGAAGTCCCAAATTATTGCTGTTTTAAAGCACACAATTTGGGGTACATTATTACAGCAGCTGTAGGAAACCAATACATTTGTCCTTCAAAGCACAGTTCATATGACACCTACTCCATTAAACCTTCCTTGACTTCAATCTGTAGAAGTAATTTCTTGTGCTCTCCTACAGCCTCATAATATTATTTTTAGAGCATGTCTTTTTGTCTACATTTTCTGTATTAAACTGTGAGTTCCCCGAGATAACCCTTTATCCATTTATCCACTTAACCTTTTTGTCTCCCCCAGGGTCTACACCTCTGTATTTAGAAAGTTTCCCTTAGATGTTTATTGAACTAAGTGGAATGGAATCTATGTTTTTAAAGATACAACTTATAAGAAACTAATTTTAGATAATGTTTTATTATCATCTGTTAACTCATTAACTATTTCTGGAAGAAAAAGCTTAGAAAAAATACAATGGAAAAATGAGGAATGGACAGCAACAGGCAATTCTCAGAATAAAATATAAAAAATTTGGAAAGATATCACAGTACTCATAATTCAAGCAATACCAATTAAAGCAAGTTATCATTTCCCACCAATCAGATAAATAAAAGATCCAAGTTTGATAATATATCATGTTGGCATGGATTTAACAAAACTAGCATTCTCATACATGATTAGTGAGGATGTAAATTAGTACAACATTTCTGAGAGTAATTTGAACAAATTATGGTTCATCCATAAAATAGAATATTATGCAGTCCAGAGTAAGAATGGAGTAGAACTACATGCGCTAATAGGAAATGATCTCTAATACATATTATCATGAGAAAGTAAATAAAAATATACCATGCTGTATGTGGGATGCTTCTATTTCTCTGTAGGAATGTATAAATACATACATACGCTTATATATCATCTGATGATTTTTGTAATGGTATATAAGAAACCACTAATTGTATTTGTCTTTGGGAAAAAGACTGGAAGTCTCAGATAAGAGGAAGATTACTTTTTACTCTATACACTTTTTGTACTATTGTAAATTTTACTAGAAGCATGTATAATTATTTTCAATTTTAAACATTTTCTTAGAAAGACCCTAGTATTAAATATGTACATAAAATACTATTTGGTGATATCAGACTCATTTTGCTTATTATAGTAAATAAATGATTCATCTAACGTGATTTAATTAACTTTAATTTTATACCTGTTAAAATTGTAATTTGGAAATTCACTTAAGTACCTGTTTTAGAATAAGACATTAAAAATGTGTCACCATTTTATTATGAAAGCAAAACATGATTATGAAAGAAAAATAGAAAATAAAGACAAAAATGAACATTATTATTTCTACCAGCCAGAGATTATCAGGTAACAATTCAATGAGTATCTTTCCAGAATTTATTCTATGCTAAAATATGTATACACAGAAGGGACTTATACATAATTATAATTTTTCATTGATAATATATCATTAACATAATTTCTACATTTAAAAATAAAATTAGACTTGTAGAGCTGAAGAAACCTTAAAACTAATTTAGAACTGTATAAACAAAAATGGCACCTACATCCAGCACTGCACACATTTCACCCTCCTTCTTTGCATGCCCATGACAGATTGTTGAGTCATCATGGCATGTTCTTATAGAGTTGAGACAGCCTCAAAGTCATCCTCACAAAGTGCTACACAAAACCACAACCAAAAGATTAAAGATTAAAGTTGTGCAAGGTGTATCTGTTTATTTTTGATTGATCTAAACCAATAATGAGGAGTCAAGTGCTTTCTTGACCAAAGCGACATAATTAGCAGTAGATCCAAGGTTAGGAACTTGCTAAAATATTATAGTATTGCAAGTTTTTAAATACTATTTTATGGAATATACTTCAGAATATTGTGGGTTTTTTTTCTGAGTCCTTGTGGGATTTTTCTTTTATTCAAACAGAAAGTCACAAAAATTATAATCATCCCCATCAGTTCACTCAGTCCCATGTAATTAATTTTTTTCATCTTGATCTTTTGTTAGCACTTTTATGAATTCATCAGTTTTCCATTAAAGTTCTGAAAATGCTTATTCATTCAGTTCAGCAGTATAGTCAGTTCAGTTACCAGAAACCTGTACTTGTCAGAGCCTTTTCCATGAATTCCTTGAAGATGAAACCCTTTTATAGGAACATTTTTTCAAAAGCATCAGAGTACACCCAGAACTCCCTGTAAATGACAAAAGACTTAAAAATGACCATGGTTAAAAGATTTGATGAAAGTTCATAATAATACAATTGACAAGGAAATTTAGTTATTTCTGAGATATACATTTTAAAGTAGTAACTAGAATTATGACTTATAACATTATACCAGAACATATAAGATTTTTAGAAATGTCATGTAATGTCTGAAACATTTATATTAACATATTTCCATACAAATAACCCAAAGAAAGTTTAGTACTAGTTGTTTTTTTTTGTTTGTTTATTTGTTTTATACTGCAGGTCCTTATTAGTTATCAATTTTATAAACATCAGTGTATACATGTCAATCCCAATCGCCCAATTCAACACACCACCATCCCCACCCCACCACGGGTTTCCCCCCTTGGTGTTCATACGTTTGTTCTCTACATCTGGTCTCAACTTCTGCCCTGTAAACTGGTTCATCTGTACCATTTTTCTAGGTTCCACATACATGTGTTAATATACGATATTTGTTTTTCCCTGACTTACTTCACTCTGTATGACAGTCTCTAGAGCCATCCACATCTCAACAAATGACTAAATTTCATTCCTTTTTATGGCTGAGTAATATTCCATTGTACATATGTACCACAACTTCTTTATCCATTCATCTGTCGATGGGCATTTAGGTTGCTTTCATGACCTGGCTATTGTAAATAGTGCTGCAATGAACATTGGGGTGCATGTGTCTTTTTGAATTATGGTTTTCTCTGGGTATATGCCCAGTAGTGGGATTGCTGGATCATATGGTAATTCTATTTTTAGTTTTCTGAGGAACTTCCATACTGTTCTACATAGTGGCTCTATCAATTCACATTCCCACCAACAGTGAAAGAGGGTTCCCTTTTCTCCACACCCTCTCCAGCATTTGCTGTTTGTAGATTTTCTGATGATGCCCATTCTAACTGGTGTGAGGTGATACCTCATTTTAGTTTTGATTTGCATTTCTCTAATAATTAGTGATGTTGAGCAGCTTTTTATGTGCTCCTTGACCATCTGTATGTCTTCTTTGGAGAAATGTCTATTTAGGTCTTCTGCCCATTTTTGGATTGGGTTGTTTGTTTCCTTTTTTTTTTTTTTTTTTTTT
>RJWK010048541.1:0-16902 GCA_004363435.1 Platanista minor
ATCACCATCATTACCATCATCACCATCATCATCACCATCACCAGCATCATCACCATCATCATCACCATCACCACCATCACCACCATCATCATCACCATCATCATTACCATCATCACCATCATCATCACCATCATCATTACCATCATCACCATCATCATCACCATCACCAGCATCATCACCACCACCAGCATCATCACCACCACCAGCATCATCACCACCACCACCACTATCACCCTCACCACCATCATCACCATCACCACCATCATTATCCCTACCACCACCACCATCCTCACCATTATTATTATTGTGCTGATGGCAAGTAGACTTTCTCAGAAAATGCTTAGCCTTCACATATAATTTTCATCTCAGAAATAACCAGAGCCATAGTGGGCATGCTGCTGCCTGCAGAGCTGGTGCAAAGTGAGCTGTGCAGGACATGCAGCAGTCCCCAGAAGGAGCTCCAGGTAATACCATTCCCAACTCTCTACCACCAGATAACTGGTGGTCTTTCTCATAGTCAGGACATGATCTGCAAAGAGTGAAGGATTTCACTAACTTGAGGATGCTGAGATCTCTGTGACAAACCTTTATTTACAGCCAGAGTTAAGACACTGTGCAGCAGTCAGCATCTGGGGGCAAGATGCAAGGCAGGCCAGGGAGGGTCTCACATAGAAGATTCAGCGTCTTGGAACTTTCCGGCCTACTTCCCATTTGTGTGCAAGACTTGAGGCCACTCTGGTCAGATACTGCCCCACATCAGTAGGGCTGAGCCTCAGGCACACAGACATGGGACAATGCATCTGTGGGGTGACAGCCACCGTCCTGGGAATGTCGTGGAGCCTTTCAGATTCATCGTCCCCTTCCTACTCAGCATGGTAGAACCGAGAGCCACGTGTGGACCAGCTCAGCTCTGCAGCCCTGGCCTCCCCCATCTAGGGGATGGATGTGTGCTGGGGATCTGGAACATCTTCCAAGCACAGGTTTCCAGCATCCTCAAACCTTCTGAAATGTTCCACAACTCAGAATCAGTTGGTTAGTTGTACACTTTTATGACTTTCCTTGCCATCTAGTGATTTTTTTTCTGCTGCTGGCTGATCTAGCTTTTTGCAACCAAGAGATGTAAATACTGACATTTAAATATTAAAGTCAGGGCTTCCCTGGTGGCACAGTGGTTGAGAGTCTGCCTGCCGATGCAGGAGACACGGGTTCGTGTCCCAGTCCGGGAGGATCCCGCATGCCGCGGAGCGGCTGGGCCCGTGAGCCATGGCCGCTGAGCCTGCGTGTCCGGAGCCTGTGCTCCGCAACGGGAGAGGCCACAGCATTGAGAGGCCCGCGTACCGCCAAAAGAAAGAAAAAAAAAAAGACAGGAGATAAGGCTTCCCTGGTGACGTAGTGGTTGAGAGTCCGCCTGCCGAGGCAGGGGACATGGGTTCGTGCCCCAGTCCGGGAGGATCCCGCATGCCGCGGAGCGGCTGGGCCCGTGAGCCATGGCCGCTGGGCTTGCACGTCCGGAGCCTGTGCTCCGCAACAGGAGAGGCCACGGTAGTGAGAAGCCCGTGTACTGCAAAAAAAAAAAAAAAAAAAAAAAATTAAAGTCAAATGGGTTCCAGTGTCCTCTACAACAGCCAGGGAGGGAAGGAAGTTCTCGCTCCACCTCAATTCAAGTGGCCGAAAGCTACAGACGTGCACATTCTTTTGATGGGATTTCTATCAATACAAGATGTCCTGGAATGAGAGCCAGAAGTCTGCATGCAGGCTGCTCTGAGAACCCTTTATACCGTCCAGATCTTTTTCATCAATGTAGTACAAGTCTCAAAGGCACTACACTTCCTGGCTTGACACTTTTCCTAAAACAGGAGCTGACTCTGGAGTTGAAACTCAAGCTCCGGGTTAGAAGGCCAGTCCTCGTGCTGTGAGCCATGAGCTGCCCCTCTGGCAGGTGTTCATCGCTGCTCAGGCCTCCTACCAGAAGCTCACGTGCAAATTTCAGAAAGGTCTCTGAAGATTAGCATCCACATTGCTTATACCTAATCTACTGACATCACCATACTTTTTTTTTTTTTTTTTTTTTTTTTGTGGTACACGGGTCTCTCACTTTTGTGGCCTCTCCCGTTGCGGAGCACAGGCTCCGGACGCACAGGCTCAGCGGCCACGGCTCAAGGGCCCAGCCGCTCCGCGGCCTGTGGGATCTTCCCGAACCGGGGCACGAACCCGCATCCCCTGCATCGGCAGGCGGACTCTCAACCACTGCGCCACCAGGGAAGCCCCATACTTTTAAAAGTATAAAAGAACACGGGCAAGTGCCCGAAGTTCCCATCTAAACATGAATGGAGTAATAAACACTCTAACTGCACTTGCATAATTAATAACCTAACGTGCTGAATTTTACGGGTCTGTTGAAATATTCAAGTCCTTTAATTTAAAGAATGTCATTATTTTTAGAAGACAAGGACCTAGAAAAGATCTAAAATCAAAATTAAACTTCCAATAATTACAGCGATGAGTTTATCAAGTAATTGAAGAATAGCTAACTAAAGGGCGGAGGAAATGAAGAGGCTTTCTAACACCCCAGGCTCCATGTTTTTTTATTGCTACAAGAATAAAGAAGTCACTAGGGACTGAGTTCCATCAACTGGCAAACAAATGAACTAAAGGAGGCTGTCAGACTGTAACCTGAGCCTTGCGATCCTTTTCCCCCTATACACTTGGATGCCTCCAACTGCTTCCAAATCTCAAAGGAGGTTTTAATCCAAAAAAAAAAAGGTTTCTGGTTTTAATTTTTCCAAGCAATTTCTTTTAAGTAGGTGTGGTGAGATAAGAGACAGGATGCAGATAGCTTTGTTCCCAATGAAACCTTTTTTTTTTTTTTTAAGAAGATGTTGGGGGTAGGAGTTTATACATTTATTTATTTATTTATGGCTGCGTTGGGTCTTCGTTGCTGTGCGAGGGCTTTCTCTAGCTGTGGCGAGCGGGGGCCACTCTCCATCGCGGTGCGCGGGCCTCTCACTATTGCTGCTTCTCTTGTTGTGGAGCACAGGCTCCAGACACGCAGGCTCAGTAGTTGTGGCTCACGGGCCCAGTTGCTCCGCGGCATGTGGGATCCTGCCAGACCAGGGCTCGAACCCGTGTCCCCTGCATGAGCAGGCAGGTTCTCAACCACTGCGCCACCAGCGAAGCCCCTGAAACCTTTTTAAAACTCAGAATCTCCTGAATGTGTCTGATTCTATGAATTCATACATCCAAATCCTTCCAACTATTTAGCTGCTACTATTACTACTGTTGTCCTACGGCTGCACCGTAGAGTCTGATCATCCTACTCCCAGGAGGCTCATCCAGCTCCGTCCAGCTCCAAGTTACTTCCATCCAGGGGCACAGGTACTCGGGGAAGAGGGGATGCCACACACTTATGATCCAGGTACCCTACAGGGGCGTGCGGACCAGCACTTCCTGCACACTTCCACCAGCCGGGTATGTGATAAGGTTTCTTTCAACAGATAGAGCGAACAGAAATTCAGAGACTACATCCTTAACCCAAAGTCACACAGTCAGCCAAATGCACAGCTAAGCAGGACCAAGGTCTGCAAAGCTCAGGTAACCCAGGCCATCTGGACCCGGGGGTCGGGGGGTGGGGTCTGAAATCCACTCCATCTGACTGCAAAGCGGGCAGGGACTCTGGGTGCAGCCACAGGGGCCGAATCCTGCTCCACTGCGAATGACCTATGTGACCTTGGGCGGGCCACTTCCTGACACCTCTGGAAACTCAACTGTAAGACAGGATCCGCCCCTGTAGCCGAGGGGCCTAAGAAGATGAAAGGGCCCCGAGAACAATGCCTGCGGCAAGAGCGGCACCCCTGCCCCATCAGGATCCTGGCTCGGCACTCAGGGTCAGACTCGGGAGTAGGGGGAAGTGACAGAGCTCGTCCTCCGTCACCCCTCCCGTCTTTACTTCTAGAGGCAGGGCCTTTAGGGAACCAGCTGATGCCCCAGAGGTGGACGCACACCAACACGCCGACGCGGGAGGGCCTGGCCTCACTCTCAGCCCCGAGGTGACCTCTGGGTCCTCGCAGCTCCACGCCTCCCTCCACCTCCACCCCCCCAGACCTCGGCAGGCTTGGACGCCTGCCTTGGCCCCATCCACCTCCTCTGCGTGGAAGCTTCTAGACGGACACTCCGTTCCTTGACCCGGACACCCCACCTCTGTCCCAGTGCCCCTGGCCTGCGGGGCACCCTCCCAGGCCGCCCTGGCCAGCTCTCCGGGGCCCACAGCCTCTGCTTTGCCAACGTGGAGAGCCTGTCACAGGCCGGATCCCAACTCCCTGCCCCACGTCCACTCAGCCGCACACCCAGAGGCCACCTCTGTCCACCACAGCTACGCCCAGCCTTCCCAGGTCTCGCAGGTGGGCAGGAAGGCCTGGCCCTGGCCTTGCACAGCCGTGCCCTAAGGGTGAGGGCCTGCACAGTGCCCACCTCCCGCCCAGGACAGCCCCCAGAGCTGCAGGGTGCACACAGGGACTCCCTCAGGGTCCGCGACCCTGCAGCCGAGCCTGGTGGCAGGGATTCCCGCCGCGCCTCTCGGCCCCGACTCTCCGGAACCTGCCCCTCTGGCATCCCTGCCACTGCCCGCCTCCAGCCACCCCCCCTGGCCCTGGCTCTCCAGCTCGCAGGCCGCTGCCCCACGGACAGCCTTCCCGCCCCCTGCATGGCCAGCCAGGAGACATCTTTGGCACCTGGAGTGCGCGGTTACCTGCCTGTCCCCACGAGGCTGTGCCCAGGGCCCCAACCATCCTCCTCATTCCTCTCCCCCGGACCCTGCGTCGAGCCCAGCGCTCTTCCATAAATCCCTATTCTGCAAAACACAGACCCAGGCAAGCATGCATCCCATGGAACACCAGCTCACCTTGCCTCGCGGGGGCCCTGCCAGGGCCTTCTCCCGTGTCCTGCAGGCGGCCACTCTCCCGCAGTGCACCTCCCACACCGTCTGGGGCTGCGGGGCCGTTGGCCTGGCTGCCCAGCATGTTCACGTGGGTGGGGATGGGCTCAAAGGTGGGGTCCAGCTCCAAGATCAGCCTATTGAGCTGCTCGATGGACTGGTCGATGTCCAGGGTGGGTGAGCCAGGGGAAGGGTCTGTGCTCAGCTCCGGGCCAGTCCCATTCACAACTCTGACATCTGGAATCCTGGGTTTGAGCGCTGCTTTGCCGGGAGGGGGTCTCTGCGTGTCGGGGGGATGTGGCCCGGGGCCTATGCCCCTCTGGACGGCCACTCTGCTGCTGGTCCCCCGGGTAGGGGTGAGCGGGACCCTAGGCTGGGTCTGCGCCAGGCCGGAACAATCAGCTGTGCCGCGGCCGCCGAGCCTGGCCTCCCCGTCGGGGGTGAAGCTGTACTGGTGAGCAGCCACCATCTGCTGCTGGCGCACCCAGGTCTGCGTGGAGTAGCTGCTCTGCCCGTAGGCCTGCGTCTGGGCGGGCACGGTGGGCTTCCTGAGCACAGGCTGCAGCTGCTTGGGCTCGCGGCTCCCAAAAGCCTGTTCCCGCTCGTACGGGGGCTCCACGGCAAGGCCCAGATCTGGGGCGAGAGCGCCGTGCTGATCTTCGCCAGCAGTGCTGCTGAATCCATCAGACAGGAGGGAGTTCTGGCTGCTCTGGTGGCAGGTGAAGGGGCCCAGGTGGGCTGACTGGTGGCCCTCGGAGGAGGAGAGGGTCCCGATGCTGTCCACGCTGTGCAGGTCATGGCTGGGCATTTCGTCGTCCAGGATGTCCGTCTCTCGGTCCTTGGGGGTGCTGTCTCCGTTCACGTGGACCTGGGCCGGTACGACATGGCGGGTCCCGCTGTACTTGCTGCAAGCATCACTCATGTTCTTGAGGGGGCTTCCAGAATCTTCGAGACCAAAGCCACTGAGCAGCTGATCCAGCTCGGCCTTTTCTTGGGGGCTCAGGCCCCTCTTGGGCCCTGGAGCCAGGTGCTCCTCGGTCCTGTCGGTCCTCACCGAGGCCGTGGAGTGGCCCGAGTCACTGCTGACAGACAGGGTGTGGTCGCTGTGGTCTGGGCTGCTGGCGGCCGGGACAGTGGGGGACCCACCTGGGACACTGGGATCCGAGGCATTCCTCTTTCTCACCTTGGCGTAAAGGCTGCCGTCCACAGGGCCCTGCGTGTGCAGCACTGGTGGGAAGAAAAGGAGAGACGGAGAGATGGACTGTAAGTCAAGGATGGACGGGGGCTTCTGGCTCTGGGAACAGGCCTGTATTTCTGTCTGAACAAATAAATGGATTCACAACAGACAACTTAGAATAATCAGGGCCAAAGATGCCTCTAGGGTCCCCAAATTCTACATACGCGCCAACGGAAAAACACTCTGAATAATCAAACATTTTAGGGCCCTGAATTGTTTCTACATTTTTATGCAAAGAGAATGGTCATTTAGAGAACCTCTGGGCTTCTCCACACTGGAGTCATGTTGCCTCGAGGGCTCGCTGTTAATGGCGTCCTTAGTGTGAATGTTGAACACAGCGCTGCTCACAAATCTCCAAGACTCCAGAATGGATGGCGCCTACGACAGGAGAGAGCTACTGGCAACACCCACGAGGCACCCTCCAGGGCTCTGGGTCACAGTCCTTGGCAAGCAGAGCATCTGATTTAGGAGCCTGCTGTCCTCAACCCGCTGAGGGCCCGTGAAACCTAAATGTGCAGCTCAGCGAATCGAGGAAGCACAGGCACTCGTCCCAGGCCTGCCTTCCCATTAGTGCAGCATCTTTGGGCCAAGAAGGTTCTGATAAACGCACAGCAGGACCTCGGAACACAGAGGGGTAAGCGCTGATCTCCACGCATCAGGACGGCCGAGAAAACAAAATTAGGCCTCAGATGCAGATGGGAAGGGCACTCCTATTATTAATGACGGCCTCGGCTGCGGCAGTCACCACTCCCTGGCTCAGAGCAAAGAGCTGGGAGGGCACCTAACAGCACAAGAGAGCTTGAGGTCAGCACCTCCCTCCCCTCCATCTTCCTCTGCCGCCCTGTTTGCCCAACTGTGAAATTGCAGGCATACCACCACAATAACGGAGCTGCAGAGGGCTTCACCCACGCAGCGTGGGGTCCTGGGAGCCACTGCATCCCAGCAGCAACCGGGCCTGGAGCCACTCTGGAGGGACCCGGCTCGGCTCTGGCCCTGGTGGGCTGTGTGCACTCCACGATCAGCAGCTTCCGGCTTTTTTTAAAAACACCGGGGTGACACGCCAGGACAGAGATCTGTTGGGTATCTGGGGGTGCTGTGCTGAGAAGCACATGCGAGCCTGCCTTCCTTCTTATCTCAACTGTGCCCAAGAGGAAGAAGCGGGGCTAGAAGTGATGGGGGATGGCAAACAAACACCGGAGTGCCGGCCGGTACGAATCTCAGCGACCCTCACCTTAACGTAGCGCCTGGTGGGCAGGGCTGGGGGGGAGAAATGATACATAAAATACGGTAAATAAACCAAGTCTTCAAGGCAGAAAACTGGTATCGTGAGCATCTAAGTCAGAGGCAGGAGCTGGATGTAGCTTCGGGGTAATTGGGGCAGGTGTCGATGACAGCTGGTGGTCACAGAGCACCTATCACGGGGTGTGCACTCAGCACATTTTCTCTAACTTTCTAGCATATTCCCCTTCTAAAGAAAAAGAATTGATGCTGAAAGAGCATCAGTAACTTGCCCAAGGTCAGGCAGCTGCTGGGAAGCCCAGGTGGGACCAGAACCCATGCTCTCTGGCTCTGCAGCCTGGGAGCCCCTGGCCGCCTGGGCACTGCTCACAAAGAGGCGGCACTTGGTCGTGATGCTCTGCGTGGGGTCAGCGAGTGACCCAAAGGTGCCGGGGCAGGGGGTGGGGGGACCTGCTGCACCCAGCTTTGCACACAAGGACCCCGGAATGAGCGCCCCCAAGTTACAGGGCACCTGCAAACATCACCCCTACAACTGTGAAAGTGCAGAATCAACCCATGTGTGAGCCACTAGGTCATCATGCTTAGGACGCTGCTGGGCTCAACGCAGAACGGCCCGTGAGTGAAGCGGGAGCTGGAGCGTCAGACAGACACCAGTTCAAGTGCTGGCTCTACCCCAACCCGGCCTGGGGCCACCAACCCTGTGTTGGCCCAGCTGCACAACGAGGGTTTGGCTGTGCTCTACATGAAGTTCAAACACGGGCACTGAAAGTCACAGCACACAGATGAGTGTCCTTCTAGCCCTTCTAGCCTTCTAACGTGGCTTCTGTGGGAGACCCTCTGTGGCCAGGAAAACTCAACTAAGGCAAGACCTGGAGCACCAGGTGTTTCCCTTCTATTCTGCAGAGGGAGCAGGAGAGCACACGCCACTCGGTAAGCATCCCACTCCCGCCAGAGCGGAGGGGAGGCCAGGACAGATGACCAGCACACAGCCAGCCAGTGGGGATTTCTAGAAACAGATGTCCATGCATCCATGACTCAAGTCCTTCTCCCTGAATCTAAATGAAAACGGAGTGGCGCAATGAGTTAGGGGAAAAAGGGAAGCCAAGAAGGAGCTGTACAAAACTTCTTCTGATTTAAATTCAGGCAGTGCCCGTTAATCATTTTGAGTAGAGCCCTGTGGCGACCCCACGTGAAGAACAGTCCACAAGGGCCTGCAGGAAACAGAACAGGGTAGGATATTTCCCCTTGGCTGCGAGTTACGAGTAATCCCGTTTATTATTTTTATTAGTAGTAGAAATCTTAAAATGATAATAAACGCATTAAAAAACAGCCCGCTCGCCACAGACTAAACACTGGCTCTGTGCGAGGCCGGCACTGAGCACTTCGGCCTCGGTCTCATGGGCTCTCAGAGCTGCTCAGGGAGTGTGGCGAGACACCACCACAGACCCTTTGCCAAACGTCCTACCACACACACATACACACACAGGTGACTGTCTATGTCAGAAAATGTCCAGTAAATGGTATATCTATAGGAAAAGGATATGAACCATCTCCAAGAACCCTCAAAGTCAGACTCGTCCAAACTTCTGAATCACTTTGTAGGAGCTCAAATCTTCCCAAAGGCACAGGGCCTCTGGGGGGCTGTCCAGAGGCCTCCAGAGACAACCTACTGCACCCATGCTTTGTGATCCCGGGGAGTGTGGGAGTCAGACTTGGGGCGAGGAGGAAAAGGGGCCTCCGGTACCCACTGTGCCTGCCCTGCACTCTTTGCAAAAGGACTCGGACTGAGCTTCCCTGCACCCGGAGATGGACTCCTGTTCTGCATTTACTCTGTACTTTCCTGGTCAGGACATTTAGACTGTTCGATCCCCTGATTCTTCACTTATAAAAGGGAATAATTAGGCTTATCTTTCAATGCACTTATAAGAATTAGAGAACATATATAAAGAACCCAGGTCCTAGGCTCCTGAAATGGGTAGCCATAATTATCTTTTTTTTAAATTTTATTTATTTATTTATTTTATTTTTGGCTGCATTGGGTCTTTGCTGCTGTGCACGGGCTTTCTCTAGTTGTGGCAAGCAGGGGTTACTCTTCATTGCAGTGCACGGGCTTCTCATTGCAGTGGCATCTCTTGTTGCGGAGCACGGGCTCCAGGCACGCAGGCTGAGTAGTTGCAGCACACGGGCTCAGTAGTTGTGGCTCACGGGCTTAGTTGCCCGATGGCATGTGGGATCTTCCCGGACCAGGGCTCGAACCCGTGTCCCCTGCATTGGCAGGCGGATTCTTAACCACAGTGCCACCAGGGAAGTCCTGAGGGTAGCCATAATTATTAAAAGCTCCTTCCAAGGTGGACAAGGCTTGGCATTCCCTGACTGTGCTCATTTCTTCCCTGTCCACCTTGCTGCTCCCAGACCACAGCAGGCACTCCCCTGCCCCAGGGCCTTTGATCGTGCCATTCTCTGCCTGCTGGGTGTTTGTCTGTGGCACACACCTACATTCAGACCTACTGCAGACTGTCTCCCCCACAAGAATGTGGGCTCCAGGAGGGCAGGGTTTTGTTTTTTGCTCCCTGTGGTATCCCCAGCATTACGAACCAGCCCCTGGAACCCAGTGGGCACCGAGTACTGACAGACTGAATGCTCTGGCCTGTTCTCACATGAAAAAGCCTGGGGAGCTATTTTGGAAAGATGCTCAGCTGCCTTAGCTGGTAAAAAGACTAAAAATAACTAACCAACCTTCTGAAGGTAAAAGTGCCCACAGCTCTTGGCCACCTGCAGCCCCAGGGCCTCCACTCCCCAGACATCATAACCTCCTCTCCCCCAGGTAGACCGCACAGCGCCAGCGAGTGGGTCTTCAAATGCAACCCGACTGGAAAGGTGCCGAAGTCAACGAGTGGATTCCAAAATGTCAAAGAAAACAAAAGATGCAAACCTAAATGTGACCCAGTGTGCCAACCTAATTGTGACCCAATGTGCATACAGAGGGGCAAAGGTCCAAGGGACGTCTGCTCACTATCTGTGCGGCCACAGGACTGGGGGTGTGATGAGGGCAAGACAGAGCCCTGGCATACAGTAGGTACATAATAATGGCACCGCATCTTTACCATTTCCCGTCTCCTCCATCCTCCTGCCATTAAGATGGGCTTTCCCAAGCAGGTTCGTGCCCACAGCTGCAGGGATGGGCGCGGTGCACCCACCTACTCATGGCCCACCTCTAAACCACATCTAGAGAAGAGCGAACTTGCCTACGGGGCTGGTATTTTGTTTTCTGAGACCCCATGTGAAAACTGCAGGGTAAGAGCAATGAAAACAGAATCACAACCAGGGACAAAAGTTATCTGGGGGGCTTGGGGGAGGGGGTCACTGCACGACTGACTGACTGCCAAACCCTCCATGGAAAATGAGACACAAGCTCCAGCCTTGGTGTATGAAGCCCCCCAAAACTTTGGTCAGTCTTTAAGGACACCCTGACTTAACTGATGGTACGGTGCCCCTTTTAATTCAGATTTGGAAAAGTGATGCAGAAAGTAATTTTCAGAGAACCGATATAGCCAAACTCCCTTCTGTGATCCCTGGCACAGCTGGGGCTGGGGTCCCACTGCCACCACCAAGGGCTCCCAGGGGAAAGGAAGTGGGTCCCCTGGGGTGAAGGAGGCTTGGGGTTGTGAAGCTCGGCTCCACCTCGGAGCTCAGAGTGCCATCAAAGCTGGGGTGAGTGCGGGGCCAGCAGAAGACATCTGGAAGGCATTCACTTCATCCACCCCTTTTGTAGATTTAAATGACACACTTTAACTTTGTGCTTCCGGCTCAAGGGGGGTTTGGGGGAACTGAATGAATCCTCATTCTGCAAATGAACACCCCAATCTCCAGACAGAGATGTGACCCGCCCAGGACCCCCAGCTTTTCCACTGCAGATGCAGGACAACAGCCTTTGCCTGTCCCAGTGCAGGATCAACCACTTGCTCTGTGTCCTGTCCCTTCCTGCCATCCCTGCCCCACCGACCAGAACCCAGGGCCCCTTCCAAAAGGAGGCTTGTGAGTTTTCTGGTAATGATTTCCCTGCATCCGGGGCCTAGTTAAAAAGCAAACAAATGTTAACTACGGCTCTGATTGCTTCCGCTGAATGGCACACCGGGGAGGTTCCCATCTGGAAAAGAACCAGAGGAAAGAAAAGAGCCAGTGGACATTCTTGCCTCGTTCAAGGACAGAAGCTGCAGCACGGACTCCCCGCCCCTGCTCTGCTACCGTGTGCCAGTTCCCTGCCCATTTCCACTCGACTTTTGAAAGGGGGCTATCTCACAAGAAGGAAAAGAGATACCCCCAAAATACTTCAAAAGTAAGCAAAGAAACTGAGGCAGACCTAAAAACAAAAAAACGAAAACATTCCTTCTCATCCTGGCTGAACGCAGAGTAACCAATGCCCACCTGGCTCACAGGTATGTGCTCGCAGGTGTGTGAAGAATCAGCCAAAGAGAAGGCAGCATCTCAACTCCACCGCCATCCGAGCGCCACCCACTCGGCTACCAAGAAGGTGTAGTACTGATCTGTGTAATAAGTTCAGCTGTCCCCTGGCCCTGATGCCAACACAAAAAATCCATTTCAAACAAAAGAGCAAACCTGAGGGCTTCGTTAAGCTCGCTGAAATCTTTCTTTCTTCTATATACTGACTCTATGAATCTTATGCTTTACTTTCGTGAGAGGTTTGCTTGAAAAGCAACTTTTCATTTCAAAAGAGCTAACAGGATCCTCCCTGCAAGTCTTCTAGGAGAAAAACAGAAAACTCCGCTCCAGGAACAGTCGCACGAGTTTACTAAGCACTTGCCACGGCTGCTAGTTAGTTGTTTATGGAGATTGAAATGGAATACTCAGTAGAGTCCCGACTACATGCTGGGATGAACCAGCCTGGGGAACAGGGAGAGGATCAAGAAACGGAGGGCGGCAGGCACATTTCACAGCATCTGACGGGTTAGCAGAGGCAGAAAGAGAGAGCAGGACTGCAAGAAGGGGTGCATCCAGGAACAGCTGCTCTCAGGTGAGGCTGCAAGGAATCGTTATTTCTATCATCAGAGAAAGAGAGAATGCAGGAAACAGCCGTCTCCTGCAATGGGGCTGACACTCTAAAGACAAAGGCTCTGTTTAAGCACCTCCTATGCGCCAGGACACTGTCACGCTCCAGGGATGGACCTCACTTAATTCCCAAAGCAATCCTGTGAGGCAGTAATCAACAAGCCCATCTTATAGATGAGAAAACAGAGGCTCAGAGAGGTTATGCTAATATTTAAGATAATAAAAGGCTACTGAATAGATCATCTGGAATTCAAACCTACCTCTGCCCTACTCCCAAATCCATGCTTTCTGTTTTTTTAAAACACTGGAATTCTAAACCTGACCAACCACTTTAATGTGAAATTAACAATGTAATTTCAGAAAGGAATTTCCCTAAATGTTTTCTTTTTAACTCCCTCTCCCTCTCCCTCTCCCCCTCCCCCTCTCCCCCTCCCCCTACCTCTCCCTCTCTCTCTCACACACACACACACACACACACACACACACACACACACTCTCTCTCTCCTTAGAAACTACTTAAGCACTCTGTTTTCCTCCTTAACTCCTGAAATGGTGCACTGTCGGGACAGGATCCTGTGTTTTGAGGCTGCCAGGTTGATGATGGCAGTGTTATGTCTGTTTCCTAGGTTACAGCAGCAGGAGCCACGGCAGGCTGTGCGTTTCTGTCCTTACAAATGAATGAGCTGTTCCCGGGTACACCACTTGGTCCCTGCCTAGCGCACCCACAGCCCCTGGGGAGCCCTGATAAAGGGAAGGCTCCCCGCCCACCCTGGCTCAGCAGGAGACAGGCTGCGTCTCCGGGCGCAGACTGCTGAGCAGTCGCTCACTCCCGCCTCCTGTGGCCGGCCCCGCGTGGACCACCTCCAGCTCGCCCCTCCAATCGGCTCACTCACTGCTTGAGGCCACTCAGCTGAACCAACTGACCCCATCAAAATGTCCCAATACCAGACACCATGGGTCTACCAGCCGCGGGCTTCCCGGGAAAAGTGTCTGAGAAGAAGGAAGGACAAATGATGCCATCATCTGCAACTACACCCAAAGCACTGAGTGAGCAGCCAGACTCCAAAGGCTTCCACTGACATCCTGAGGGAAGAGATCGGGGGAGGGCACTGGGCTCGCGGTGGGGAGGCTGCTACGAAGAAGGGGCACCAGGGATGATTTTGGGTGACAGACGTGTTCTTTCTCTTAGCTGTGGCAGGAGCTGCAAGATAGGAAGTCAAACCCCTAGATGCACAGTAAACAGAGTGAACTTTACTCTATGTATGTATTGGGTTGGCCAAAAACTTTGTTCGGGTGTCTCCATGCTACAAAAAACCCAAACGAACTTCCTGGCCAACCCAATAAATTACACACTGATTTTTAAAAAGGTCATGAAATCGAGGCAGAAATGAGGCTCACAGTGCAATGGGCCACCCCTCATGCACTGTGTCCGCCTGCCCCATCCTCCCCCCCTCCCCGCCCTCCCGCCTTGAATTCCTCCCCCATCCTCATCTCCTTTTCTCTCTGCTCCCGCCCCCGCCGCCTTGACTTCCTCCACTTTCCCCCTCTCTTCAGGACCTGCCTTCCTCCTCCTAGACTCCCTGAGATGGTGAGAGCTCTCTCCTCTTCGGGATAGTTGGCAGGGTCCCTTCGTACCCCGCCTTGTGGCATAGAGCTTGTTTTAACTTTTTCACTGGAGCAATTTATGTGCACATCCTCAGTCCCCTTCTGGACTTTCTGGCATAATCCACCTGGGTGTGAATCCTAATTAAAAATCCTCCCCGCGGCTGTGTGACCTTGGGCGAGTTACTCAACCTCTCTGTGCTTCACTTCCCTTATTGGAGAAGTTGCCGGGCAACAGGTGTTTGATGAGGTCTGCCCCAGGATCACCATGGCGATTCGGTGAGACCAAACACAAAGGGAAAAAGCACAGGTGGGCACTGAGTGAACACTGTCCCTGCACATCCCCACACTTGTCCTGGTGATTCAGGGTTCCTGTCTGTGTTCCCTCCAGCCCAGAGCCTGGGGAATGATAAGAATGCCTCGTGTTGTCCCGTTAATGAGTATTCTTAACTCAGCCTGACTGACCTTACACTTCGGAATTATGTTGAAGAATTGCTTTTTAATAGAGATCTAAAGTAAAAGATGGAATTTTACGAAACCTACCTGAAGGTTCTATAACCCAAACTGCACAGCGGGGCCCTCCGGCCGGCCAAGCAGCCCACCTCCAGCTCTTACCAGCTGTAAAACATTGTTCAAGCCACGTGACCTGCTCGGCTTCTCAGCTTCCTCTGGGACCGATAACCACGAGGACAAAAGCAGTAGCAGTAAGCTAGCTGAGTGACGCCGAGGGCCTCTGCATTGTCTCAGTGGGCTCACCATAAACTCGCCTCTGCTGAACCCACGCGGTCGTGGGAACTGTGCCCCGTTCCACAGGGCTCAGCGGCAGGATGACAGGCACATGGGCCGATCTTCCAAAGCACACCCAGGGGCCTTCCTTACCTCTGCACTTCTCGGGACCCTCACCCTAGTGGTTAGAGACCGTTTCTCCCAGACCTGCTGCATCGGCTCTGACTGACCAGCTGTGGAACCAGCGACAAACTGCCCAGGTTTCAATTTTGAGAATGGGCCCTGGAACACTGGCCCAGCACTGCAAGATGTCAAGAAGTGAGCGAGCATCTCAGTGCCTGCTTTGTGGTGTGCAGGCAGAGGGGGCACCTGGGGTTCCAGTCTCTGAGGCATGGGGAGCACTGCCACAGAGCAAGGCAGCTGGAAGGCGGATGGGCCCAGAGCAGAAGGCTGGGCTGAGCAGGGTCAGTGACCCTCTACATCTTCTGGCCAGGTAGAGAGCTGCAGGTGGCTTTGGAAGTGTCCCAGGGATGCCTCTTCTCTCGGGGGCCTGTGGAGGCTTCAGGACCTTCGCAATCAGGAGAAACACCCAGACTTGGCCGGTGTCCCTCTCGGCGGAGTCCTTGTCATCTCACCAAGTCACTCACGCAGAGATCTCTCCCTCTTTTTCCACTTGGACATTTATAATTGCAGCATTTATAACCTCTCAGGAAATGAGGTTTGCTTTTATTTTATTGCAACAGGGTTCTGCCTCTGTGCTAATTAAAGACTCCCCTGTGTTTGTACTGAGTTAGTTCCTATTCTAAAAATATCGAGAGCTAAGAAAGGATGGCCACACTGGGGCCTTTGAGAATATTACCTTTAGTCTACAACAGCACAGACGGGTGACTGATATGTCACAGGTGAGGTGAAATGTGCCCTTTTCCCCTAAACAAAAGGCAGAAGATGGTGATTAGCTGCTAGGAACCCCAGGGGTGTGAGAGCCTGGCCCAAGTCCCTCCTCAGGCTGAGTTCCAGAAGTAACTCCACAAAGCACGGAGCTTCTTTGGATGTGCCATCCTCATACCTTGCGAGCAAACGCCTGCCTGAACCCCTGAACCCAAAACTACCCCACTGAATGCCAGGCGGGGAGGTGGCACCTGGCCTGCCACGGGGGCAGATGGAAATCGCTCCCTTTGGAGCCAAGTCGAGCTCTGTGTAAATGTTTTCTAAAACCGAGGCAGGCTGTAAATTCTTTTTTTTTTTTTTTTTTTTTGCGGTACGCGGGCCTCTCACTGTTGTGGCCTCTCCCGTTGTGGAGCACAGGCTCCGGACGCGCAGGCTCAGCGGCCATGGCTCACGGGCCCAGCCGCTCCGCGGCATGTGGGATCCTCCCAGACCGGGGCATGAACCCGTGTCCCCTGCATCGGCAGGCGGACTCTCAACCGCTGAGCCACCAGGGAAGCCCCTAGGCTGTAAATTCTTGAAAAAGAACAGTGAGAGCAGGAGGGGGGCGTTCCAGCCAGAAAGGCACAAGGCTGTCCAGGAAGGGACCCGCCAATGTCAGGGCCCAGCACCTGGGAAGCTGGAGCCACACCGATTCCAAGCACTCCTGGCGGTCCCCTGGGCGAGGCCCGAAAGGAGCCTTGGGCTTCACAGTGGGGAGGCAGCAGGCGTGTCCCGGCCACAGTGACTATGCCCCAGACAACCCACACAAACACGATGCTGGCAGGACCACTCCTAAGGGGGCCCCTCTCCTGTCCAACCAACACCCCAGCTCAGGCCACCCTGTCGAGGGCACTTATCTTGGCAGCTGATTCCCTTCCAGGCACTCCAGTGAAAACAGGAGGTCCTGCGGCCCCACTCAGAGGCCACCTGGGCCAGCCAGCCACAGAGCCGGCCACGAGCTTCTGCACATAAACCCCACTTCAAACCATCATGAATCTCCAAGGGCAGAAGCAGCTAAGACTCCTCTAAACGGCAAACAAACAGTCTTCCTGGAGGCCTGCCTGGCTTTCCCTCTTGCCAGGTTAAAACTGCTGTTCAGGGCTTCCCTGGTGGCGCAGTGGTTGAGAGTCCAACTGCCGATGCAGGGGACACGGGTTCGTGCCCCGGTCCGGGA
>RJWK010048542.1:0-16901 GCA_004363435.1 Platanista minor
TGTCTCTGTTTTTAGGGTTTTTTTGTTTGCCCTACCCAGGTAAGTGTGGAGTTTCTTGCCTTTTGGGAGGTCTGAGGTCTTCTGCCAGCGTTCAGTAGGTGTTCTGCAGGAGTTGTTCCACGTGTAGCTGTATTTCTGGTGTATCTGTGGGGAAGAAGGAAATCTCCGCGTCTTACTCTTCCGCCATCTTGTCTCTCTCACCCATAAATCATTTTTACAAATACAAGTTTATCTATAGGAAAAAGTGTAAGAGGTGAATTTGCTAGATTCAAGGATTTGCGCATTTTTAATTTTAGTAAATATGAACAAATTTTCTCCAAAGTCTTTCAGCTATTGGACACTGTCTCACCTCATACTCCAGACACAGTATATCATAAAATGTTTTGAACTTCTCTGTCCAACAGGTATAAATTATATTTATTTGTGGTTTTAATTTGAATGTCTCTTATGATAAGTGATATTGAGTATCTTTTATAAGTTTAAAAAGCATTAGTATTTCCTCATCTGCGACTTCTTTTAAAATATACTTTACCAATTATTCTTTGGGGATGTTGGTCTTTTATTGATTTAGGGGAGCTCTCTTTACATTAAAGAAATTAGTCCTTTCTCTGTGATATGAGTTGCAAATATTATTCCCCAGCTTGTTGCTCATCTACTACCTCTGTTAAATAATTGAAAGAGTAATTTGAAATATCCTTTATATCAGGTTTCTAAAGCATATTTTACAAAGCCTTAGTCTGCCCTTTCTTCCGCCACCCACAAGATGGATCTTGATATGATTAGTGAGTAAAAAGTTTATTCTCATGTATGCTCTAAATGCATTCTCTGGATTATTAGAAATAATCTTGCCCTAATGCACACTCCAGAGAATTGAAAGTAAGCCTGCTTATAAAAAAGCAATTGGCAGCCACACAGAACATGAGTATGGCTGCTAGCTTAACAATTTTCTCAAGAAAGCAAAAGACAAGTTGCATTCTTAGTAAGATTCTGTGTTAGGGTTATTTGTTCAGCTTTGAAAAGTGTTTATATGTGGTAATCAGATGCCTCATGCTTCCCTAGGGCAGTCCACAAGTCAGAGAGAGATTGGCAGGCACAGCACACTGTTCCCAAATCCTTGGTCAACTTGGAGTATCTCATAAAATGCCCTCAAAATGAGGCGTATTCTAAATAGCGATATCACTGAGATGCTTAAAACAGTTAGTCTCATTCTTCAGGATGATTTCTCCTCACACACTGATCTCTTCCATTAAAATCATAGTGTTGGGCTTCCCTGGTGGCGCAGTGGTTGAGAGTCCGCCTGCCGATGCAGGGGACACGGGTTCGTGCCCCGGTCCGGGAAGATCCCACATGCCGCAGAGCGGCTGGGCCCGTGAGCCATGGCCGCTGAGCCTGCGCATCCGGAGCCTGTGCTCCACAACGGGAGAGGCCACAACAGTGAGAGGCCCGCGTACCACAAAAAAACAAACAAACAAACAAAAAAATCATAGTGTTATAACCTAACATTCAGTCACTTTCTTTTGCATTAGATTCTTTGTGGCCAAGTACCATGTATTATTTGTATCAGCTTCCTATTGCCTCCATAACAAACTGCCACACATTTAGCAATTAAAACAACACCCATGTTTAAAAATCTCATAGTTCTGCAGGTTAAAAGCCCAGGTCACCATAGCTTGGCTGAATCTACTGCTTAGTGTTGTAAGACAGAAATCAGGGGGTCAGCAGGGCTGTGTTTTTTTCCGGAGGCTCTGGAAGTGAATCAGTTTCCAAGCTCATTCAGGTGGCTGGCAGAATTCAGTTCCTTGAGACTGTAGAGCTAAGGTTCCTGTTTCCTTGCTGGCTGTCAGCCAGGAGCTTCTCTCAGCTCCTTAAGGCCACCTGCCTTCCTGTTTTATTGCCACCACACACCACCCCGTTTTCAAATGCTCAGCACAGCATTGGCTCATTCTCACATTTGGAATCTCTCTGAATTTTCCCTTCGGTGACATCTTGCTGCAGCTAAAAGAGGTTCTCTGCTTTTAAAGGCCTATGTGACTAGGTGGACACAACTGGATAATCTAAAATCATCTTCCCTTTTAAGGTCTGTAACTTTAATTATGTCTGCAAAGTCCCTTTTGCCACATAAGATCACATATTCAGAGATTTTGGGGGTAGGACACAGGCATCTTTGGGAGGCCATTAAGATGCCTACTGTACCTTTTATTTTTTTTCTTCCTCTCTCCCTCCCCTCTTTATTTCTCTCTTTCCTCCTCTTTCTTCTTTATTCACAGCATCTAGCACAATGCTGAGTTTGTAATGTAAGGAGAATGAACATTGATGAGTTGAATGATCTTTTTAGAGTTCTTCATCTTGAGGCTTTAGTCTAAATTCTCAGAATGTATATTTAATCCAGAATTTGTCAGATGGTTTATGAACCGCCAGAAGATCAGAGTAGAAAAAACACAAGGGTCTTCTCATCACCTTTCTCCTGCAACCTCGGATGAAGGGCCTGTCTGGTCCAAGAGTGTGGCTTTGTGTTTCTTAGTCTGAGCAAACACTTGGGGTAGTCCTAAGCACCTCAGGGCTGCTGTGCCATGCAGGGCTCTGAGGACAGAACAGGTAAAACTCTGTGATGACACAAGCCAAATTTGGATTCACCGGGGTTTTTAGAAAAACAGAGAAGAATATTAGGCACTCGATAGAAGGCAATCTGTTTTGGAACAAAGAAATACTGTGGTAGAGGAAGAACTTTAGATCACTGTAACCTTATCTTTGGTTCTGGGCTCTTCTTGGCAGAAAGCAGAGACATCTTTGCATGAGAATTTTGATCACAATCTACCCAGAGGCAACTGAGAAAGACGAATTCTCACCGTTCCCCAGCAAATTTCACTAAAGATAAATCCTTATGGTTAAATATTCTCAGTGAAATAAACATCTCCAAATTTCTTGAGCAAAGAGATTTTGACTAATACTTTAGCTCCGACTGCTTGGTTTGAGTGAAATAAAAGCACTATATCATTACTGTTTTTTTGCAATGGTCAAGGACTAATTAGTTACCTTCAAATACTATTTATTATATTTGTTTTAGAGAGTGAGATATTTACTAGAGTTTTTATGTATGTTTACAACTCAGTCTCCCCTTAGGCTGCACCTCCCTTGAGCAAAGGATTCATCTTTAATCCAAGGACATAGTGCAGTGTTGGGCATATAATAGTTCCTTAATTTTTAAAAACTAAAGGCTCAGAGAATCAAATGAAAGTTATTTGCACTGTAACTTGCACAGTTGGATCTGTTGGATCCCTCAACCAGAGACATATGGATGATGTATAAACATAATTAATAGTTGAAAGAAAATGTGTTTATGTGCAGTAAAATTCTGGAATTATCAATACTATGTTGACTTTAGTTGAATAGAGATAAACATGGAACCTAAAATAGATCATCTGAATATCATTACTCTGCTACCGAAGAGAAACTAAGCAGCAGTAACCATTAGTAACAAGATAACATTACCTAATCCCAAACTGCCATGCTATGAAACTCAACATCATTTGTATTATACCTCCATGATTAATAATATGTAATAAGAAAGATTCATGAAAAGGAACATTTCAGGAAAATAACATCTTTCAAGTTGAGTCAAAAGTTATTCCAGGGCTTCCCTGGTGGCGCAGTGGTTGAGAGTCCGCCTGCTGATGCAGGGGACACGGGTTCGTGCCCCGGTCCGGGAAGATCCCACATGCCGCGGAGCGGCTGGGCCCGTGAGCCATGGCTGCTGAGCCTGCGCGTCCGGAGCCTGTGCTCCGCAACGGGAGAGGCCACAACAGTGAAAGGCCCGCATACCGGAAAAAAAAAAAAAAGTTATTCCAGTTACGTTCTTCATGGGAAACAAAGCAACCCCCTACTCAGAGGGTATGATTATAGTTCCCATAAAGAACCAGAGGCATCTGTGTCAGTGTTTAGTGAGAAGCTGGATGAGACAACTTGGTTTTGCAGCTCTCAGGCCTTACACCTGTTCCTCTATGTGGGACCAGACTAAGTATGCTCACCAAGTGCATAAAGAAGTTCTCCCAAACCAAATGATGATTTGCTTATGGCAGCTGAACTTCCAGACTTTCAGAAACTAGAATATTTCTTAGGTAGAAATGAGATTGCCCTTTAAAATAAAGCTTTGCATATTAATAATGGACATCTCAGAGAATCATTTCTAAAATTTAGTGAAACAAGCACTGACAAAAATGACAAAGGAAGAGTATTTCAAAACTACTGAAAAATTAAAAAAAAAGAAAACCCCTCCATCCTGTCATTTCTGATTGCTTATCAGCAATGCAAAAGTGAGGAAGTGAGCAGAGTGTGACTGAGATAATAATTTTACAAATCATCACAGTTTGAGGGCAACGAAAGAATTTCATTTAAACAGAAGACCGCGGGCTTCCCTGGTGGCGCAGTGGTTGGGAGTCCGCCTGCCGATGCAGGGGACACGGGTTCGTGCCCCGGTCCGGGAGGATCCCACATGCCGCTGAGCCTGCGCTTCCAGAGCCTGTGCTCCGCAACGGGAGAGGCCACAACAGTGAGAGGCCTGCGTACTGCAAAACAAACAAACAAACAAACAAACAAAAAAAAACAAAAACAGAAGAACGCACTTATAGACGTTCATATAATAATTCCATTCTAAGCTTTAAAGTCAAAGGATTTTAGAGTGTTAGAACTGGAAGGGATTTGGAGAAATTTCCAGTCCCGTTCCCTTGTCTTATAGATCATGGAATTCCAGTAAGTCAATTTCCTCTAAAACTTTTTCTAATTACAGTTTTTTATAGTGGCATTTATAACAACCTATAAACTAAGCTATTTTAACAGCTGATATATATTTTTAAATCATTCTGTAATCACGATTCTTTGGCTCAGTTTTTTAGCTAAAACTGTGGTCATGAAGAATGTTCTTAGGGATTTTGATATAATTTTTGGTTTATGTTAGAAGGATAGGGAAATACTAAATTTCGATGGCGCAATAAAATCCTGCCTCTAAATTTTCTATTGGATGTGTAATATATTTGGAATACATGTTCAATTGTTTTATATATATAAATATGTATGTATTACATATACACATAAAAGAATATGAAACATCTGGTCAGACAGTCCTGCTTTCAAATGCTATCTCTGTCATTTAGTAACACCTGTGTGTGATCTCAGGCAATTATTTACTCAGTAATCCCAGATCTGTTAAAACGAGTTTAAAAATGCCTAACTCAAAGAATTTTGTGAAGTTTAAGGGGGATTATGCAGATGAATGTGCCTAACACAATACCTCTCAAAACATGTCAGCTCAGGGCTTCCTTGGTGGCGCAGTGGTTAAGAATCTGCCTGCCAAGGCAGGGGACACGGCTTGAACCCTGGTCCGGGAAGATCCCACATGCAGCAGAGCAACTAAGCCCTCATGCCCCAACTACTGAGCCTGTGCTCTAGAGCCTGTGAGCCACAGCTACTGAGCCCACGTGCTGCAACTACTGAAGCCCATGCTCCTAGAGCCTGTGCTCTGCAACAAGAGAAGCCACCGCAATGAGAAGCCCGTGCACCGCAAAGAAGAGTAGCCCCTGCTCTCCGCAACTAGAGAAAGCCTGCGCGTAGCAACCAAGACCCAACGCAGCCAAAAATAAAATAAATAAATAAAAATTTAAAAACTTTTTAAAAACCCATATCAGCTCTATAGCTTCTTCTTTCATTCCTTCCTTCCACCGGCACTCATCTGTCTTTACCTACTACTTAAACAAATTCTGCATCATTTCATTATTTCTAAATGAAGTATTAGTACCATTCTCCTAATAGCTGTAAGAAAAAAATTTTTTAACATTAACATGGATGAGAAAAATAAATGTAAACACTTTTGTTCTTTAGGTGAAAACAGAATTTTCTATATTGAACGTTTCTTTCCTGGGAGAAAAAAAGATTCCATGCATGAGCTTTAGAAAATACTTTGAAAGTACTCATTCAAATCACGATGTAGCACTTTTTTCTCTTGCTTACCCAGGGAGAGGGAATAATTGGGAATAATTCGTTATTTTTCCTTCCTGAAGGCTAGTCCAGTTAGCATCAACTTCATTTCACCTTTGGCACTAAATCAAACTTGAGCTTGATGTGGTTAAGGATTAAGAAAAATAATTTTAACACCTCAAATGAATTCTAAAGCTAAGAGCTGCCTTTACAGCCTAAAGAGAGAAACTATAGTTTGCTTTTATAATCCTCCACAAGTTCTGTGCATATTTAAAGCTGAATATTGATCATTTATTAAACATTTCATAAAACTTCATTATCTTGAACCATTTGACCACTTAAAACTCTGTTTTTGAAGAAAAACTTGTTCTTTTATACTTATTTATGTCAGACATCAGGGATCCAAAAATCAAAAGTAATCCCAAAGTCTGGTGATAAGACAAGCAGACACAATGAAGTCTTACAATACAACATAACACATCCTAAACTAGAAGAATGCTACCTTTCTGATCTCATCCTTGGTACTCTTTTCTCTTCCTCATTACACTCTAGTCACATTATCTCAATCACACTTTTCCTATCCTTGAACACCCCCACTGATTCATGCCTCAGTACCTTTGTACTTGCTTTCCCCCCCACCTCTGATAGGGATGCTTATCCCCCATATCTTTCAATTGCTGGCTCCATCTCATTATTCAGGTCTTAGCTCAAGTGTCAACTCAAAGAGGCCATCCCTGAATACCCCTTCCCTCATCTTGCCCCAGGTCAATCTTTGCCACATCATTTAAAAAAATTCTTTATCTAAAAATGCCTTGCTTACTAATTTTTTACTTGTATCTTGAATATGTGATTGTAATTGTAGAATTAAGTTCCATTAAGATAGTGCCTGGATATATCATGTTCATGGCTCTATCTCCAGTGCCTAGCCCTTTGCCTTGCACACAGTAAGCAGATTCTCAATAAATATTTGTTGAATTGAATGAATGGTGCCATGAGGAGTAACTGGGGCCATCAGGAAAACTTCACACAGAGGGTAATGCTGAACTTGAGGCTTGAAGGACTGTATTTGAGATATGGGATTAACACCCAAACTGGGGACTGTTTAGAAGGATTTAAGGAAGGTTTCCGCCATATGTGAATGAGTATGTGGAAGTGTGACCATTTGCATAAACAGAGAACAGAAGATGGTCCCATACTTCCAAGGGAGATGATAACTTCCGTTTTGGATAAGGTGAGTTTATGATGCCTGTGAGTCATTCGGGTAGGGATGTGTCATGGACACTTAGACAAAGGGATAGGTCTGTCTTGGAGACAGAGATTTCCACTACTTTTTTACCTTGTAAAGCCACTCAGGAGAGTTGCCAGTGAACTACTCCTAAGCATAGATCCTTCAGGGACTGCTTTAATAATTTTTTTTTTTTTAATTTGCAGCACATTTTGTGAAAATTACTGAAAATGTGCTGAAGCCAGACTTTGAAACATAAAGCTAGACTTTAAAAGCTTAAATTTTGTTTATCTCATTAATTTATCTCATAAAATCTTCCTTCATATATGTCCCCAAAATACACCTTTGTCTAATCTCAGTTTACCCTAACTCAAGTTGAAGCATTGACTGCATGAATTCCATTTATATATCACCAATTTAGGCTTTGTTCATGTGTGTCCTTAAATCCCTGGGGTGGGGGAGAAGTTAAAGTAAATTGCAACTTATGAAAATTGGACAAAAAGAACTCAGGACATTTTAAACTGCAAAACTATAAAAAGTAAATTCGTTGACAGAAGGAACAAAGAAGGTTCTGAACTTAGCAACCAATGAAAAATTACCATTCATATGATTTACGACAGAAATTTTCTCCTCTTGTCCAGCTCTTCCAGGGAAAAAGCTCTCACCAACCCCTCTCCTGGGCCTTCAGCCCTTCTCTCCCACCAGAACCGGAAGGAAACCCGACTCCCTGGAGGAGAAATCAATGGGCTGCTAATTTGAACTTCAGGTTGTGAGGTGGAAGCAACAGAACTCCAGGGAGGTTGAAAAGAGGAGGAGTGGGGGAGGCAAAGGGCTAAGAATGCCTAGTAGACAATGGAAGGGAGGGAGACTCAAGGAGAGAAGCTTTCAGATGTCCATCCCGGGTGGACTCAGTGTGTAGGAGGCGACTGAAGATGCATAATGGAGAACCACCTTGCACCACCCTCTGCACTTGTGATCTTGATTGTCTAAACCCTAAGAATTTTCTCTCTACTAAGGAGGAGTGTTTAACCTTTTCAGGGCATAGTTAAGGGATTACAGCTGGATGCTTTAAGGCTCTGATCTTTTGGTGCAAAATGAGGCAAATCAATGCAAATGAAGACCTGGCAGTTTTTCTTGGACTCTTCTGTTTTCAGCTTCTTAATGTGCACATTCTCAGCATTCTCAGGAAAGTCTCATGGGACTTTCCAATCACAGAGTCAAATTCTCACTGTTTTATTATGATGCCTTTGAGAATCAACAAAAATAAAACTTTACCCTGTCTTAAAAAATGCTTAGGACACATTTTTCAACTCTAGAAAGATGTTTAATTTAGGGCCAAAGCCAAAAACACACAACTCCAAAACTAAGATGAACCTGAGGTTATGAAATCTGTGCCCTTTTAAAAGGAACCATAAGGATAGGTATGTAAATGAATATATATGTGTGGTGCTCAGGGCGGGGAAGAGAGCCTTAGTTTTTCAGTTCTGTTTTCTGACAATACATCATTACCAGTACTTGGTGGAGTAACTGGCACATGGTGTCATTCAAAACCATTTGTGAAATAAATTAATCACTTCCAAGAATCTCAAGTTTACAAATTGTTCTGCCTGCAGAGCCATCTCTTTTCTGTAAATGGCCAGAATTTATGGGGTAGAAGATGGAAGATGAGTCAGTGAAAAGGTCAAAGAAGCCAGAGAGTAAAGGCTAAGAAATTAAGGGGAGTCAAGGAGTGAAGGACTAACCAGTGTCCATTGGATCTGGGAATTTCTAGACCTCAGGGCACAGCTGTGTGGGTACAACAGCATGATGATTAAGAGACAGGATTCTGGAGTCAGACTTCCTGAGTTCAAGTGTCAGCTCCACTCTTTACATTGTATTAAGTAATTGGGTGGCTTTCTCTTCACCTCCATTTTCCGTCTGTGAAATGAGGATCCAGATGTAACAGAATTGATACAAGGACTTTATAAGCTAACTTTCAGCCCAGGAGGAATTCTTGTTTCTTTTCTCTCTTTCTTTTTTTTAAATAAATTTATTTATTTTATTTACTTACTTTTGGCTGGGTTGGGTCTCCATTGCTGCACGCGGGCTTTCTCTAGTTGTGGCAAGTGGGGGGCTACTCTTCATTGCGGTGCACGGGCTTCTCATTGCAGTGGCTTCTCCTGTTGCGGAGCACGGGCTCTAGGCACGCGGGCTTCAGTAGTTGTGGCACATGGGCTCAGTAGTTGTGGCTCGCGGGCTCCAGAGCACAGACTCAGTAGTTGTGGTGCACGGGCTTAGTTGCTCTGCAGCATGTGGGATCTTCCCGGACCAGGGATTGAACTTGTGTCCCCTGCATTGGCAGGCGGATTTTTAACCACTGCGCCACCAGGGAAGTCCTGGAATGCTTGTTTCAAATGCTATTTTCTGGGGAATTGAGGGCTTTTGGTGAAAAGTAATGCAGTCTAGTGGTGGTTTAGATAGTCCAGTGTTACTAGCTAGAGTTGTGATCCTAAGTGACTTCTTTCAATTTTTTTGCCTTTTTCCTCATTTGTTAAATAGGAATAATAAAATCTGTTTCTTGAAGCTTATGAGATGTATATTGGAAGATTTTTACAAGATAAAAGGAAAGTACAACAAAAATATGTGAAAGTATTATTATTTTTAAATTCAAACACTTTCATCATTCTTTTCATGTGTATTCCCATGAATTCCTGGAAACTACAACATCTGATGTCTGAAGTTTCCGGCAAGGGTTTATCTTCTTGAGTATCTCCACAAGGAGAGGAAGTAAATCACTCCAATTTTTTAAAAGAAGAACTTCATACTAAAGGCAAAGAGCCTTCTGGCTTCCAATCAGCTGTTTCTCTCTTTGGTCAGCCTCCTCCTTCCATCTCCATTCTCCACTAAGTGGTCAGATGAGAAGGGTGATGAGGTGAGGAAAGTGTCTAACGAGGGTTCCCCAAACTATAACCCTGGGTATCTCAGGTTCTATTAAACCCTGAAGTCTGAGGATGACAAATCCCACTGTAAGGGGACAGAGCTTGGCTCAGCTGTCAAGGTGCTTGAGTTAATTTCAAAAATAGATTTAGTATGTATAGAATTTTGTTTTAACCATGGCACAGTATCAAGGGATATTTAAATCTGGAGAGTTTTTTTGTTACTCCACGTCTTGAATAAGGTGAGCACTACCTTCATATAATAGAATGGTGTACGTTCTGTCAGCTTCTTAGAGCATGTTTCTGCATTTTCCCAGTGTTATGGAGAATATCCATTGATTACTTTAATCAGTTTTTAAAAATTCACAATTTCCCCTTCTTCTTTGTTAAGACCAATTAGCTAACACACACACACACACACACACACACACACACACAAACATACATGGGCACACACACACTGGGATTTTAAAATTTCTTACACTTGTTCTGGAACAGCATTAACCACTCGTATTATTTTTAAAGTTTTGCACCACCATTCAGATAAGTTTTAAGACAAGCAGAAGGCTAATTTTAAAATATGTTTCACATGGGTCTGTTTTGCTTAGTAGGATAATCTGAATAAATCTTCCTTTGAGACATTCCTTCCATTTATCTCTTTGTTTCTACAACAGCCAGCTTGTTCTTCACCTACAGGAGGGCTAACTTGACTTTTCCAGGGACTTTCAATTATTTCTAGATGTTGGGCAAAATACAAGACTGAGATCACCATGATTTTCAAAAGTTCCTCATCTCTTAAATTTGTCCTTTATCTTTCAAATGCTATGTTCGTCATTATGTTTGATAGAGTGACGTAAGTTGGAAGTTATCCTATATTCACTTTTATGTTCAGATTTCACAGTTTGCTAAATATAAACCTATTTTTCCTCCTTTCATTGCCAATGTCCCCAACATCAATGGCTCAGTTCTTGATGTTTTGTGTTACTTCCTGAGACTTACTGAATTCTCAGATATGAAGACACTTTTCTGAACATATTCTCAGTGTGGGTTTCTCAGTGGTGGAGTGGAGAATCCTCATCTGTGCTGCCTTCAGCAGCTGTGTAAATACAGCTGGAAACTTGCAAGTGGACAGCATTGATTGTAAATTGGTTTCCTTATGTGTTTTGGAATGCTGTTCTAAGAACCATGAACCCTGAATTTCAGATGAGTTTCCATCGCTACAACTTTCATATACATATTTAATATTACTTTCTGAGTTTGGACAAAGCCTTGCCCTTAGTGGACATGTTACTTCTTTAGGCTTAGGCTCCTTCTTGGACTTTCTATTTTACAGTATCCTAAAACTCATAACAAACAGATATATTACAAATCCTTTAGTCTTCTGGATGTTTGGGGTAAGGCAGGTATATTAGTCTACTAGGGTTGCCATAACAAAATAACACAGACTGGGTGGCTTAAACAACAGAAATTTATTTTCTCACAGATCTGGAGATTGGGGTGTCAGCAGAGTTGGTTGCTTTCAAGCTTATCTACTTGGCTGGTAGATGTCCATTCTCCCAGCATCTTCACAGGGTCTTTCCTTTGTGTGTGCCTGTGTCTTAATTCCTTCTTATAAGGACACCAGTCACATTGGATTAGGGCCTACCTTCATGAGTCATCTTACCTTAATCGTCTCTTGAAAGACCCTATCTCCAAATATAGTCACATTCTGAAATACTGGGGGTCAGGACTTCAGTATATGAATTTTGAAGGAGACACAATTCAGCCTATCATAGGAAGGAAGCAGGAGGAAAAGGGAGGTAGTGATAAGAAAATTACTCAAAGCTTGCTGTTGGAGTATCGAGTATATGAGTTCTACACTCAACAGGTACAGAACTGAACTTATCATCACCTCCTTCTCCTCCCAAATCCACTCTTCTTCTTGTGTTTTCTGTTTCAGGAGGGACCATCGTCATCTAAGCAGTCACAGAGCCAGAAACCTGGAAACATCTTGGACTCTCTTCTCCAGCTAATCCCTGTTACTCTATTAAACCCCTAATGAGTCCTGCAATTCTACCTTGGAACGTATCTTGACTCCTTCCCTCATCTCCTTTCCCGTTGTCTCTACCTTAATATGGGCTATTTATAATTACTCACCTGGATTACTGTAATAATTCCCTAATTCATCTTATTTCCTCAATTCTGCCCTTTCTCCCTACTAAAATTCATCCTCCAAACTGCTCTAAGAGTAGTCTTTCTAGGAAAAGAAAAAATCTGGTCATGTCACTTTCAGATTGAATTTCTTTAATGGTTCTATATTGCTTTAAGCATAGAATTCAAATTTCTTAGCTCTAACATGCAATATAATTCTTTCCCTTCAGTCTGATGGTCACATGCTCATTTCTGGATGAGCATTATTAGATCCAGGCAATCCAGTACACTGTACACTGATTGGCTAAAATAATTAGGATCTACTCCTTAGGGTCCTCTTCCCTGGAATCATGGGCTGGATGGGGGAAAGTTGTGGCCCAGGACAAAATCAGGGTTTCACTAAGAATGTGGAGGAGGAAAGAGGCAGTGGGTGTCAGGCAGGTAACCAGTAATGTCTTCAGTCTGTTCCTTCCTGGAATTCGCAGCCTAGTGGTGAAGACAGAAAAATAAAGGCAAAGTTACAGTGCAGTGTGATAAGGACAATTGTAGAGTTTTGCACAGGGTGCACAGTAAGCATGAAGGCTCCTTTGTAAATTAGACCAGGGCTTCAAAGAAAGTTTCCTAAAGGAGGTGATATACAACCCAAATTTGTGAAAAATGAGCAAGAGTTAACACGTTGAAGAAGAGGAAAGAGGCATTGTGGCAGCAGGAACAGCAAGTGAAAAGGCCCAAGACTTATGCAAGAGTCACTGGGAGCCACACATCATTTGGGTTGACCAGGGAGGAACTATATATGTCATATAAGTTTTATTCTATAAAGTTTCCGATAATACTTCTATTGCATGCTATAAAGCTACTGTGTATGTACTGCTAACTAAAGGCCAAACACGGTATGCAATTCCACTTAATACAGCACTCTGGGGTTAGAATGTAAACCCCAACCGAAAGATGAAGAAACTCAGATTAAAAGGCTAAAGAACTTATCCAGGGTCATATAGACCTGGCTCTAACCACTTTTATACACAGCCTTTCACTTAGAATTCAACCTCATGAAACTTGTTACCTCAAGCAATGATATAGGCTGAAAACAAATAGAATTGCAGGAATATACATTTGGATATACTTGAGAACCAGCTATCTAAGAGAGATTGAAGGAAAACCCTGTTTCTAAAGAACATCTTCTCTTTTTGACCAAGTCCTCTGATGGACTATTCTTCGGCATACACGTCAGGGATAGAACACAACGGTCAGTTTCTGATGCAGGGTTCTTCTGTCACCTGGCTGTTACCAGTCAGCAATCACATTTCTTAACTCATGATCTGCCCCCGTCTCTGCTGGAATGTCTCTTTCCCCCTTCTTCAATTTGCTGCCTTTTGTTCATTCTTCACAGATTCAGTTTAAGCATCACCTCCTTTAGGAAACTTTCTTTTAACCCCTGGTCTGGTTTAGAAAGGAGGCTTCGTGTTCACAGTGTACCCCGTGTAGAACTCTACAACTGTCCTTATCACAATGCACTGTAACTTTGGCTTTGATTGTTTCCCTACCCCCTCACTCCAGTCTGTAAAGTCCAAGATAAGGACATTGCATTCTTCTTTTTCCTCTTTCCTAAGAAAACCTCAGTTTTGTCCAGGTCTCTGTCCCTCCTGCATGTGATCCACATAGCTCAAGAAAGGCTACCTCTTTCCTCTCACGAATGGATCTGATTGTTTAAGCCAGTGATTCTCAACCAGAGGTAAGTTTTCCCCTCCAAGGAACATTTGACAATGTGTGGACACATATTTGGTTGGCACAGCCAGGGCTTGCTACAGGCATCCACTTGGTAGAGGCCAGAGATGCTGCTAAACATCCTACAATGAACTGCATGGCCCCCTATCCCCTCCCCACTGGGCCCCTTGGCCCCATCAAAGAGTCATCTGGCCCCAAACATCAAAATACTACTGCAGTCGGGCTTCCCTGGTGGCGCAGTGGTTGAGAGTCCGCCTGACGATGCAGGGGACACGGGTTCGTGCCCCGGTCCGGGAAGATCCCACATGCTGTGGAGCGGCTGGGCCCGTGAGCCATGGCCGCTGAGCCTGCGCGTCTGGAGCCTGTGCTCCGCAACAGGAGAGGCCACGACAGTGAGAGGCCCGCGTGCCACACACACAAAAAAATACTACTGCAGTTGAGGCACCCTGGTTTAAGTCAGTGTTTGTGTGACTTTGTTTCCTGATCGTTAATGGTCTAGGGATGAATATGAACCATACGGATGCAAGGGACTGATATACCATGAATGGGAAAAAGATGGGATGATAAAGCTAGAAAGCTGGATTGTGGTTACACTGTGGCGAATTTTAAGTGGAAGACTAAGTACGGTCTTTGTACTGTAATGGAGCAGGGAGTAAGTACCGTGATTGAAAAGTATTTCAGGAGAGTGGGTCTACCATGTCACCTGCAGGATAGATGGGAGTGGGACAGAGCATGACAGCCGGGAGCACCTGAGACAGCTATTGCTACATTTCCTGAGTGAGGTGACATGGTGGGTGGTCCTATTTAGGTCCCTAGTGGTTAGTATAGTCTCCTACACCCAGAGGGACTCAAGAATGTTTCTTGAATAGTTGGTTTGCTGCTGTTTTCTGGAACACAGTAAATAGATTATGATTCTGACCCAGTGTTCTTATTACTTAAAAAATCTGTGTCACCTACTTGTCTGTGATTACACGTGAAGAAGAAATAACGTTTAACAAATTCCAAATTTCCTTGTGTTTTGAAAGGACATCATCTTAGGTAAATTTTGCATAAACACTAAAGGCAGTTTGTGTGTGTGTGTGTGTGTGTGTGTGTGTGTGTAGAAATGTTTTCTTGTAGAAGTAACTTTTGAACATACTTTCCTGGGATGGATTTTTGGTTCATGTGGCAGTGCCCTGTTGGGTTTCGAGTCTGACTCTGAGGTGAATGCCCAAGATCTCAATGTTGGGGTACCCTTTACCAGCTTCCTGGGGCTTCAGACCTGCAGTGGCAGCCCCCAGGCTTCCGCCCTATCCCACTGCCCCATTTACTCCGCAGACTTGCCTTCCATCTCTTTCCTGAAGGCATTAGGGAAGTTCACTGAGACTTGTTTTTTCCCTTTGTTCCTAGTAATGGTTCCAAGGTAAGTTTTTTTGGCAGGAAAACAACTGTGATGTTTTAGATTAATTCAGGGAAGCTCCTAGTGTACCCCTTAAACATCGCGCCCACTGGCAGCCTAATCAGTACTTGCTGCTTTGGTAGTGTGCAAGGACATCTACAGTCCTGGCAATAAGCTTACAGATAATTTATTCTTTATAATTGAGTGTAAAACATTGCTTTTTAAGGTGTGCTTTTCTGTACTCAAAAAAACTTAAGACTAAAAAACAAGACATTCTATAGGGCTTCCCTGGTGGCACAGTGGTTGAGATTCCACCTGCCAATGCAGGGGACACTGGTTCGTGCCTTGGTCCAGGAGGATCCCACATGCCGCGGAGCGGCTGGGCCCGTGAGCCATGGCCGCTGAGCCTGCGCGTCCAGAGCCTGTGCTCCGCAACGGGAAAGACCACAACAGTGAGAGGCCCGCGTACCGCAAAAAAAAAAAAAAATTAAAAAATAAAAACAAGACATTCTATAAATATATGTTTAATAACTTAGTTTTGTAAGTCCACCCCCCCCTTTCCTTTTGATAGTTATAACGGAAAACATTGCTTTCAGTGATTAGAAGTAAAATGTTGATGGCAAATTTAAAAGACATTACGATCCTTTACATCTTTTTTCTCTTGGCAAAGCAATTAGGAAATAATCTTGTCCTCTAACATCTGACAATTACCTTAAAATTATATCCCATTTGGTTGGCAACGAAACCAGTTTGTTAGAATTTGTAGCAAAATTTTGAGCTTTTACATTACTGTGAAAAGACAGTCAGATTTTAAATTAGAAAGATGAGGTTTAAAAAAAATCAGAAATGCAAAGAATCGCTTTTAAAACGCAATCTCCAATTTTCAGAAGTATGATTTCAGTGGGGCTGAGAGTGGGGAACCTACTAAATCCTTCAGGGAAGGAGAAGGGAGCAACTGGGGAGGGTGCTGATCACATCAGAGCTCAGCTCTTGCTGCCTGTGCACGCGTGTGACTGTGTGCACGCACGCGTGTGTGTGTATGTGTGTGCCTGAGTGTGTGTGCGCGCGCGCAGCCACAGGGCCGCTAGGGTGCTCGGGCCACGGGCTTCCTCGCGGCCGGGAGCGGGGCGCGCGTCCCCGGCTGTGGGCAGACCCGGGTCGTGCGCAAACGCATGCAAAGCCGGCTCTTTGTGTGTCTGTGTGGCTCCGCGCCGCCGTGGGCACCATTTTCTGCTCCGCTCGGGACAGGCACATAAAAGGGAAGGCGGCTGCCGCCCGTCGCCGTCCTCTTTCCCTCAGATGCCCTCTGCTGCAGGTTTATTATTACAGTACGGGCCGCGCCGCCTCTCCCCGCGGCCTTGGCCAGCCGCCGGGCTATGCAGCGCCCTGGCCGCCTTCACGCTTGGCTCGCCCCCAAACCGCCTCCTCCGCCTCCTTATTTGTCTGAAAAGCAACTGCACGTCGAGGCGAAGGAGCCCGCCGGGGCAACAGAGGCCGGGCGGGCGTGAGTGCGCGCCGCGCTGCGGGGGGCGGGGCCGGGGCGGCGCGCCTGTCTGCGGGC
>RJWK010048543.1:0-16901 GCA_004363435.1 Platanista minor
TTACCAACACACAGCACAGAGAGAAAACACACACACACGCACACCTACCTACCTTTCTATTCCTTTATCGTTCTTGTTTTCTTGTCTCCATCCTTCTTAACAGCCTTTCTATTTACCTCTCCTCTTGCCATCCCCCCATTCAATTTTTCTCTTTTACTATCTTTCCACTCAACTTTCATACTACATGTCTGTCCATCATGCTATTTATCACTACTACATTCAATACGTATTTGAACTTTTACTCTGTGCTAGGTCAATAAAGAAACATTTTAAACTCTTCAAATAGCTTTGTAATAAAAGCCATTCTAAGAGAGGATTTGTTTCCCTCTTTGGCTTACATTTGGATGCGTAGTATAAGTGAGTGTGGAGACGTGTGAAAGGAAAATCAAAATGAGGCTGTTATGGCTAAGAGAGCTCTCTAAAATGGAGCCAGGAGGCCACTGAGGAAGTATGATTTATGCATGTGTCAGCCTGGATGGAATCTGAACTTTGACCACTTATTATCCTAATGAAGGCATCTAGAACATCTGCCAGAAACTCATGATATTTATTAGGCCCTTAGCCTAAAAGAACTCATGACAGTCTACCTACTTATTGGACCCCTACCCTAAAACAACTCATGATTCTTTAAGGACGATTATTTTCTGACTTGCATCAGTTAATTACAATTCTCACCAGGCAACTTTCAACAACCTCATGGCTTTTTGTCTTTATAAGCCCCTGATTCTTTTGCTTCCCTGGAATACTCTTTCAGGGTTACCTGAATCTGTGTCTCAATTCTTAAGGCCCCAAATAAACTCTTTTCTTATTTGCAGACTCCTGCATTCATTTTTGGTTGACGCATTAAAAAGACCAAAAAAAATGTAAATTCCAAGACACTTTTCATGTACGTGTGTGTTGGGTAATCTATTCCTCTTGGCTGGAAGAATCAGATTTATTCAGCTTTTCTGCATTTTCATATGTTGTGCTTGTGTAACTTTAATTTCTGAATTAACCAGTTTAGAGTACAATAATTTTATGTTGCTGGTACAGCATAAAACAAGGATTTTTCCTCATTTTGGATTTAGAGCTTTTCAAAATCTCACTGAAGAAAATGATATAAAAAGGAAACAGAAAAAATGATTATAATGTAAAATTAAATTATTATAATGTCAGATGTGGTTCGAACTTGATTCCCAAGCACATATGACTCAATTTTTTGAAGAATAAAATCCTGCTGCCACAAGCTATACAGAATAATCCAATTATTTTGCTCACAAGAGTGAAAGTGGCAGAAGAGCACTGAAGTCAAACAGCAGGATTAAGGCATAAAAATAGAAACAATGGAAAATATATCATTATTTCGAGATAAACTTCAAGTTCTCTTGATCTCAGGGAACCCTGGGAGTGAGACTGTAAAATATAACATCAGAAATAATGATGAGAAAAAAACTCAAGGCATTTTTTTTTTTTTGTCGGTACTCGGGTCTCTCACTGCTGTGGCCTCTCCCGTTGCGGAGCACAAGCTGCGGACGCGCAGGCTCCGCGCCACGGCTCACGGGCCCAGCCGCTCCGCGGCATGTGGGATCTTCCCGGACCGGGACACGAACCCGCGTCCCCTGCATCGGCAGGCGGACTCTCAACCACTGCGCCACCAGGGAAGACCCCCAAGGCATTTTAATATTAAAAATTTGTTGCTACATCTAGGAGAATTGTACTAGATATGTTAAAATTGTCATACATTACATTAAATATGAAGAAAATGCTTCTGATTTCAATATTGATTTACTGGGAGCCAATCAATGGACATAATTTTAGCAGAATACTTTCCCAAAATGTGATTAAAAGCCCTTGCCAAGTTACCTATTAAATCAATGATGAATATTTTCCAAAACAAGCAGAATCAAAATTTTCCTTGAAGATTTGCATAAAATAGTAAAGCTGCTGCATGAAGGCTGTATTCAAAAGCACAGCATGTAGGGGAGAGGGAGAGCAAAAAGTCTCCTGCCTTGACAAACCAGCATGGCTCCTGAAAATGTAGTCTTTGGTGTGCTGATGGCAGAATTTCAAAGGCAACACAAGCATACTCTGCCACCATTCAGCACACAAAAATGATGCTTGGCTATAACTTTCTACAAAGTTCCTAAAATTGAGAGACAGGTGGACTTGAAATCAGAGATGGAGTCAATAAAGTATAGAATATTCACAGAGCTACTGCTAAATAGCCGCTTATAAACAATGTCATCTGGGCCCACTTTGGACTCTTGACTACAAAGGGATGGGACCTGGTGTAATTTACACAGAGGGCCTGGTGCCTATGGTCTTCTGGGAGAGGGTGGGGCTGTTCCCAAAGAGACATGTTGAGAAGGACTGCTGGCCACCGTGATGAGGTTGTTTGGGAAGGCTGTATGCTGAAAGTAGGAGTGATAGCAACTAGGCATCTGCAATATTATAGTGTCTGCTGAGGGCGGCTTGTGACAGAAAAGACAAATATGGGAGAAACATATACAAGAAAGTGAGATTTAAGAACAGATTTCACAAAATAAAGATAGCAATATTAAAGACATTTTTGAAGTTCCTGGGCTAGGATGTTAGAAGAACCAATCCAGAGGGAGAGGTTGCAAAAATCTTTGTCTTCACCACTCTCTTGTGGATTTGTTCTAATAAGGACACCCCAAGCCCTCACATGTTAAACACAGTGGCTTTCTCGGAGAAGTTTAAATATGTGTTAACTGCATGGCCTTCACAGAAAATTAAGCATCTGGGAGTACAGGCTACTATGCAAGATCCTGGCATGTAAGAGGGAGAGCAAAGAAGTAAGAATACCATTCAGGGAAACTCCCTAGCAAATGGAGGTAGTTTGATATGGAGAAAGTGATGGGTTAGAGAAACTGAAAGTAATCAAGGAAAGACTTTTGTTCAAAAAGCAAAGAAGAATAAAGACTGTCATTATTTTTCATGTCTACTATGCATACTAAGTAGTGTTTTTGTCACTATTGTATTTCTTGCATATAGCAAACTACCTAGAATCTAAAAAGAGTTAAATAGATGTGTGCTAGACATAAGGAAGGCAAGGAAGGAAGGTAGGCAGGCAGGCATCAAGGGAAACAAACAGATGAAAGAAGAGTGAGCTAACCTATTAATGTCTCATTTACATGTAAAGTGTTTGCTGTGAAGGTTACAAGAGACAATATACCTAAAGCGTTTACTGCAGTGTCTGGTATACTGGAGATGCTCAGGAAATGTTAAATGTCATCATCATTGCCATCTTTGTCACCATCATCATCATCATTATCATGACTATCGTCATCCTTGGAGCATTTTTAGCAACACAGGTATCTCAGAAATTCTTAAAAAAAAAAAAAAAAAAAAAGAAAGGAATTCTTTGGTTTGCCACGACCCACTAAGACACCTGGATAATCTCCTCCTCATGTTTCAGCTCACTTCATTTTAGCTTCTAACTCCTGACATTCCAAGAATTCACTCCTGCTAAATTTACTAATAACTTTTTTGTTGCAAAATCCAGTGGGCAATTTTTCGTTCACATCCTACCTGACTTCGCTGCAGCATTTATCATTATTGATGAATTCGTACTTTTGGAAGCCGCTCTGGCTTTTGTGTCAACACTCCTGCTGTATTCCTCTTATGCCTTTGGCCATTACCATGTCTCCTTTTTCAGATTCTTATCCTGACCCTACAGTTTGAGGGTTGGAATTCTCCAAGATTCAAGAATAAATAAAATTCAGAAGTGTTCCTAAAACTTAATTCATTTTCAAGAGAATAGAGAAAGTGAAATAACAGGCAATAGTATTCTGCAGGACAAATTCTAGAAAAAATTGTTCTGCATATGTAAGTGGCCCACAAAAAATGCAGAGCTTATTTTTCCATCCTGGAGAAAATACATTTTTTCACAAAATGAAATGATAAATATTTGATTTTTTCACAAGTGATACATCAAAAAAATAGCTTTCTCAGTTTCTGTCAAGTCATTCTGGATGGTGCTTGAACTTTTCAAATGACGATACTATCCTTTACAGTTTTAAGAACTACTAAAGGATGAGCTAGAGGCAAGTATGTGTATCTTATTCTGAGTTTTAATCCCATTACTAGCAACCCTCAGGAATAATTTTATAAATTCTGTAATACTTCCATAGTGTTTATTATAACTTTGCTTTTACGGTAAAAGCTTATTATGATTTCATATTCCTCATATTATTATTTCAGAATACTAATTGGACATATTACCCAATATAAAAAAAGCCAAAATGACTATAGTTAACCTGGGGATAAATACAAGAAATCTGTCAAGTAAAGAAATATGTTTTCAGTGCCCTCAGTATTAATCTAATGAGATTCAGTAAATCTAGGCTTCAAAATGCATACATACTAACCCAATTTGTAGTGACATGAGCAGGTATTTGCAGGTAGGTCATTGAAAGTCTTCATAAGCTGGGACAGATTTACTAGCATATGAACCTTAATTTGTAGTTACTTGTCTTACAAGATAGCAAGAGGCATGTATAGACTTTCTATATAGATGGGGGACTTGTGCCATGTTCCTGAACTATAATGTATGAGATTCACCTTGCACAATATGGTTTATCACGCTGTTAACAGATGCATTTCATTATGAAAAATCCTTAGGCTATTCTCTGGAGAAGCTGCTGTTTCAAACATTTAGAGGTGTCCCATATGGCATGGATAAGGAGATAATCACGAAAAGATGTAAAGTATCACACACAAAAAATTCCTCTAAGTTGTTTTGCACGAACCTACAAAATCTGAGGTTTCTTCCAAGACCACCAGGGCCTGAGAAATATAGTTTCTTTTCTGAAAGAGAAATCAACTCCTTATGAAAAGAGCCCTAAATGCAAGGCATAACATGAAAGAAAAATGTATGTCATCCCTTGGTTATAATTTCTCTGCTTAACTTTCACAGTTAAAATGTCAGCCAGCCCCATTATCATCCAGTCAAATCTTCAAACCACACCATTTCCTCCTTCATAATATCTCTCACTTCAGGTTCCTTATCTCGAGTGGCCTACTGCCATCATTTCTTTGCTCCAACTTAGTCTATGTGACTCAGCCACAAAATTATATCCTAAATACAGTTTTAGATAGACGAACTTTAGCACAAGCTATTCAAACGGCTCTCTCTTATGTACAGGATCAACTTCTAAATATTTATCCTGACCTTTTTCATGACCCACCCCAACCTGGCTTCAATCTCTCTTAACTTTCTCCCTACTACTCAAAGCCTCTGCCCAGGGAAATGGACTTGGTTAAGGCCTGCCTGAACTTTCCTTTTCCAGTTCTTCCCTTAGAAATCATTCCTGACTCGCTGTCTGATCAGCCTCTGCTCCTTGCTCCACGCTGAACTGTAATAACTGATTTTATTCCTCTAGAAAGAACTCCATTTCTGTCTCATTCAACATTGCATTGGAAGGACCTCACTCAGGCCCAGGTATGAGTACAAACTGGGAGTTCAGTAGATGTTTTAAATTCGGTGTCTGAATCAATTCAAACTTGCCCCAAAGGAGAAAAAAAGTGTGTGTGCGTGTGTGTGTGTGTGTGTGTGTGTGTGTGTGTGTGTATGTGTGTGTGCGCGGTGTGTATGCCCCTATAAGTTAACTGTTTGGATTACATCAGGTATAAACAGGCTTACAAAGAATTAAAACAGGTGGTGACTATAAAAAGGCGGAATTAGGAAAAGCTCTCTACCTGCCTTTTGGGCCTTGAAATAAGATGGTGCTGAAGTTGGCGGTTAATGGGAAAACCTGGCTGGGAAATAAACTGTGAGAAGGACTAGGTAGATGGGAGAACAGCTAGTACTTACTGAGGACATACTATGTGCTGAGCTTAGTTCTAAGTGTTTATAGGTATTAACTCATTGAATATACTCATTGAATATATAGCTATTAACTCACTGAAAAATACTACACTTGTAGACATGATCGTGGTGAAGGGTTGTGCTATCGAATTGCCAAAGGCACATGGCAGACAGTGAGGACAGGGGCTAAAATCCTGTCGTTGGTTAGTGCATCTTGCCCTTGCTCTGGTCTGGGAATGAAGGGGCTCCTATTTCTTCACATAAAGACACATTTAGTTTGCAAAATTAACAGATGTCTATCTTTTTCCGAATTCACACAAAGGCACAGAGTAAGCCAGTGGCATCCTTGGAGGTAGGCTGTATTATTATTCCCATTTTACAGGTAAAGAAATTGAGGCACAAACAAGTTAAGAAATCTGCCACAGGTTACACAGCTAACAGCTGACAGTGATGAGATGAAAACCCAGGCTCCTAGGTCTGCACATGTAACCACTGATACACTGTTTCTCTATTACGTGTTTGAAGTGTTTTCTCCATGCTAATTGATAGCTGTTCAGTTTTACATTATTAACTCACTTAATCCTAACACTAACCCTTAAGGAATTGGCCTTAGGACACAGAGCGATGCCTCAGCCTCTAATCCGAAGAGATGGTCCTTTGTGAGCATGGCTGTGCCCTGGTGGAAACAGAGCCAAAGAGACACTTCACTGATCAGAACTAATTGGTTAATTGATATGCTTCGTCCACCTTGCCAAGCAATAGAGTTTAATTAAAACAAAATATTATTTGTAGCACTGGAAATTAAACTGATGGGATCTGAGAAATGGAAGTTAGAACTGAAATGAACATGTATCTAGAAAGCTCCAACAATATATTTATAGGATATTATTCTTGTCAGAGAGGTATACTAGATAAAACATGAGAATTCAGTTTTTTTCAAATGCCAATCCACTTGTCTCAGTATTATCTATTGAAAAATCTATACTTTCACTTCTAGTATGAAAAACTACCTGCATCATATACTAAACCGAATTTTGTATTTGCAAATTGAACTCTTTCTAACTGTATATGTGTGAAATTACTTATATACTGGATTATCCACTGTAGTAAAAATTTTAATAACAGAACTTGGAAACAACCTAAATGAGCAAATAAAGTATGCTAAAATCTTAGAATGAACACGTTTATTTAAAACACTATCGTTTATTTATTTATTTATATATAAAACTCTATTTTTTCCAGCTTTATTGAAGTATAACCAACAAACAAAAATTGTATATATTTAAGGTGTACAATGTGATGATGTGTGTATATATTGAAAACACTATGTTTTACTTAAAAATAAAATCAAAACTGAGAAAACTCCATATAAATTGACATAGGATATTCTTTTACTTGTTTATGAATAAAACATATCTATAGAAGAATATATAAGACACCAATAAATTGGTTATTTCTGGGAAAGGAAACTGGGCAGCAAAGGGACAGAAGGAGGGGGTAAAAATTTTCACTGCGTATCCATTTTGGGCTATGTATCAATAGTAAATTACCTATTCAAACAATTAAACTAAGAATACAAAGCAAACGAAACAACAAAAATCTTGGTTGTTGACTTCTACTTAGTGTGACTTTGGGCCAGTTATTAAATTCTCAGAGACTATTATCTGTAAAATGGTGATTATAATCACTGCATCACAGAGTTTTATGAGATTTAAGTAAGATAATACATGGAAAGTTCCTACTACAGAACCTGACACATAGTAGGCAAGCACTAGATCTCTTCTCCATCACCTCCCTTTCTCAGAGGACACAGACTCCAATGGCTACTGGTCCAGGCAGGTAATAAAAATGTGTAAAATATCTTGGATGTAGTAGATTAGGGAGTGGTAGAGACTGTGAAAATTGAAGATGTTCACATCATTATATGTGTGTATATCAATGCATAAATTATACATATGCATGTACATTACATATGCATATAAAGTCTGCTGGCTGTTCTTTTGTCATTCTTGCTTTTATATAAGGATCTGAATTTGACAAAATTATCTCACACACACCGTCTCTTTTAAACCACTGAAAAATCATTTCAATTATACTATACTGACATTAGAATTAAAATAATTATTTTTCTAATAGCTGTCTTAAATAATAACTTTCTCTAAGTTGAGTTATTTAATATTATCGACTTTGTTTTTTAACAGGAAAAAAAAATGTCCATGAAAGTATATAGCTATCGATTGCCAGACCACAACTGGGAGGTTAAAAGTGAAGGATGCCTCTAACAGCTTGGCTCTTGCTCTCTGTGACAGACTTGATGGAGAGAACACTGCTGCTTGCAGCTAATAAATCTGACTGAAACAGGAATCAGGCAGAGGTGACACAATGAAGCCAAATCAGAAGAAAACAATAGCAAAATCACACATAGGTAGGCAGAATAATGGTCAAAAGCTACAAGAGAATGATTATTCAATACTCCCTTGACTAAACAAACTTCCTGTTTTGAATAAGTCAAGGTTAAACAAACAATAAACAGGTAAACAAATGAACACTAACTCTCAATTCTCTGGGGAACTAGAGATTTTCAGGGGACAAATTTAGATACAGTTCATGATATATAATCCATTTATTATCTTATACAAATATGAATAACCTCTGAAAATGAGGCACATCATCCATTAATTTCTATATAAAACTAAATGTAGACTTGCACAAACTAAAGAAACTGATCAATATTTGTGAAATAGCCTAGAATTAGAACCTTTAGAGACAAGGACCATATGGGAAAAAGCATCACAAAACATTATTTTTCTTATTTATTCTGTGCAAACACCTTTGTAAATTCCAGACAGTAGGGTCTCACAAATGACATAAGGTCACTGGCCTTGGGCTTATCTGAAATAATCTCCACTTCACTTCTCATTTCTTTAGTCAAGAAGAACTGAGGAACTCTTGCTATGTTAATGTACTGCCTAATTGAAAAGCGACCCTAAGACCACACTAATGGAATGTCATTTCTTTTCTCTCTTTGGAATCAGCCCCAAGATCTGCTCATACCACATGCAAAGACTCTCGTACCTCTAACTCAAAGACTTCATTTTAAGAAATAGTTGACTTTATTTCTCTCAATTACCTTTTTAGAGATGTTCTTTTTTCAACAGTAATGCTAGCCTGCGGCTTATTAACTTGGTTCCTATCTGGGAAAAATTGCTTTATAACGACTTTGCCTCTGAGATGGGGTTCTCAATGTTCCAATTTAAAGTCCTGAGGATACTGGATCTCAGTTCACCCTTATATATTCCTTATTTACTTCCCCGCATCCATCCCAGAAACACCCTCTATGTGACTTTTGTTGGCATGGTTTCCACCCTGTGCCTAGTATGGTGCTTTAAAACTAAGGCACAGTCAATAAAAGTCATGCAGAAAATACAAAATGCTCTGGATGACTTCAGTCTTCCTCCTCTGTTCCCTAAGCCCCCTGTGAAAATCAGTCTCTACCATTTTGCACTGAAAAGTTGCAAACATTTGTTTGTCTCATTAATAGGATGGAAAACCACCTTGAGGGCCATTTTTTTTCCCATCTCTTCAGTCTAATCCTGTGGCTCCGTGACTGGCGTGAGGCAGGTGGAGAAATCCTTGTTGACCCAAAGGGAACTGAACTTAAAGAGAGATTATTATTCTCTCACTTTAAAAAAAAATTCTACATTTTCTACCTTTTTACTCAGCTGTAGAGTTTGTCACTTACATCTACCACATTCATTAAACAATAAAAATATGTTAATCAGCACCGTTCAACTTAAAAATTAGAATTAGTAGGAAATTGGGACAGAATTAATAATAACAAATTGGCTGGAACATATTTATACGAATTAATGCTTTGTTTCTCCTTCATTTAGTGGTAGGGATTATGGATGAGTGGCGATAGAAAAATATTTAAAAGACCTCATTTTTTTTCTTCTTAATGGAATAAAGTTGGTCAACATAATTAACCTTTCTTTTCATAATTCACTTGTGATGCAACATAATCAAGTGCTCTAGATAATTTTGAGCATGTGATGATCAAAAACATATAAATCTTCTGCTTTAAGGATGTTACAAAAACTACATGGACTTGTGAAGCAATTTGGGTCAGTCACTAAAATTTCTGCTTCCACAGAACACAGAGAGAGACAGAGAAATGATAATTTGCTTACGTTTACAGGAACCAAAGGAAAAATACAGTAAACTCAGTTTTATTGTCAAGCTCAGGATACATAAAATTAGCATAAGATGCATGTAAACACGACTTTAAGGTAAGCCTTAAAATTTGACCAGAGGAAAAGTACAATATGAAAGGAAAAATGAAACAATTCTCAGCAAAATTAAACAAAGGGCATCTTTATAAAGGTTCTAACATGCATTAAATTATTCATTAAATGATCTTTTGTGCAATTTAATAAGATTCTTTGTATTCTGTGGCAGCAGTAAAACATATCTTGTGCTCACCTAAGAATGGAAAATTTATATTGGTTTTTAATCATCTCTTGCCCAAAGTGAACTGGAGTACTGATTATATTACATCAGATGTGAATTATTTTTTAAAAAGGTGAAGTTTTTAATCAACTTTATTTCATTAAGAAGACCACATTTAGTATGTTGCCATCTGCTGCTCTTTTATGAAAGGAAGTACGCTGTGCTATTTCAGGGCTACTACCAAAACAATTAAAATGGAGAGGGAAATGAGAAGAAAAGGCTGACATGAATGGAGCTACATTTGCCTAGATTTTATTTTCTAAGTCTTCTTTTATATTTTCTAAGTTTATTAGAAGAATGAACTAATCACAAGTTTCCTTTTCTATAAAATGGGGATAATGGCACGCATCTCACTGAGCTACTGCGGGGGTTAAATGGGATAATATATGTAATGCTTAGCACACACTAATTACTCAACTCTTGGAAGCTATTAATAATAAAAGTAGTAACTTGAAAGTAATGGTACATAACGTGAATGTATTGAAATCAACTCCGTGTGTTTTATTTATGATTAAACATATTTTTCAGGAAATTTCAAAGTATTTTCTTCCACATTGGAGTCTGAGGAAAGACTATTTTGCTTAATAGTAATAAGAGGAATTACTTATAGAGTATTTATTATATGTCAGGCACTGATATAGGCACTTTAAATATATTAATACATTCAATCTTCACAGCAGCCTGTGAGGAAGATTAATTTTTACTTCTATGTATAGATGCGGAAACTGAGGTACCCAGAGGTTCAGTAATTTGCCCAAGTTCATTTGGACAATAAATGGCTGAACCAGGGTCTGCACCCAGGCAGTGTGGCTCCAGAGAGCTTCCACATTCTTGCTTGCTGTGTTAGGTTTCCTCTCTGTAGTCACATGGCTCAGCATTATCTGGACAGTATTAAATTATTACAATAACTAGGCTGGAAGATGATCATCTCTTTATCCTTCCAACTACATATTTCATCACCATTTTTGCTGCTATAATGAATTTGCTTTTGTGGCAAAATTTAGTTCCCCGATCTATATTAATATGTTAAAATGTCTACCTCAGACTTAGTTAAAAAAATTTATAGTTATTTCTTTGCTAGATTTGTCTATGAATTTTAATACAAATACCATACACAGCATTAAAACATCCTTTGAAAAAAAGGCAACAACTTTCAAGACAAGACAAATATACACAGCAGGGACTATGGAACCAAAGAGCAGTAAATAAAATAATATTTAATAGATCTATCTACCTTATGTCAGTTAAGGAGTCAATAAACACCTTTTTAATAAGAAAACTTTTCTTTGAAGGATAGCATATTGCCCATGAAGCAAGCTAAACATTTAATAAGTTTAAGACAGCTTTACCATTCTTTAGGGAATACTGTATTTCTAAGAACGGCAGGTACTTTCTGTGCTGACAGATACTAGCAAATGGTAACCACAATCCGATTCCACTTAATGGGATGTTATAAACCCAGTGGAATGTTGGCAGAGTACTCAAGCATTCTTCTAAGCATGAGTTCCCAAGTTGTGCAATGATGTTAATTAGCATCATCCTAAACACATGCTGTTGTTCTTGTTCTAAGTTCCTGTTCGTGATTGCTACAATGGTACTGATGCTTGGCATCTTTTAGGAGAGGAGACATGAGGATTATAAATCCCAGGGACTTTTGATGGTATTTACCCCTGGGCTCCACACCATGCTTAATGGCAGTGTTTTAGGGGGAAAAGGTCACTAACTGAAGAGTCACAAGGGAAGGATTAATAGATCTACCAGTAGCTGGTTTGGATAAAACACTGTAACTCTCTAGGCCTTGGTCTCTTAATGAGAATATTAATTTTTACTATTTTATGGAGTGCTTACTAGGAAATAATTTCACATCTGTGAAAATGCTTTAGAAAATAAATATGTCTTGTAAACAACAAAAACCTACAAAATCAGCTGAGGTATAAGATCACAGAGCCTGTAACAGGAACCCATTTTATGTCTTTGGATTGCAACCATCTTGTCCCATTTCTTAGCTATTCCTCAACTAACCTGTAAGCTTCTTGGTTACGGTCAGAACTACATTTTCTACAGCTTAAGGCCATCAAACTTAGGATAATAAAATTTATCTGTTTATTTTTCTTGATGGCATACAAGTACTTGCCTCAATCTCCTCCGACTTTATAACATTTCTGCCTTTTCTCTCACTCTGATCATTCACCTTTATACTTAACTTATGACAGTACTTGCTTAAATCTTGGCTTTAGTCAGGAAAACCTGCTTGGTCTCTTTCACCCCAAATCTTCCTCAAGTCAAACCACATGTAAAACATGTTTCTTTTGCTTTTCCTCTTTCTGTCATGGCATACCTCTTCAGTCTTTTTAAAAACGTAGCACAAAAGTCCATCTTGTAAAAGAAGTCCTCCCTAATTTACCCAGATGCATTTCTCATGCCATATTATTTCACTGTGCCCCCGATATACTATACACACACACACAGACACACACAGACACACACACACACAGACACACACACACACACACACTATATTTATTTCTCATATAATCATACATGGATACAATGGTTTTTTTGGAGATCTAAACACAGTATCTCTTCAACTTTCCTTACTCCAAATAAACTTGCAAATAGAAAGCTCTAAGTCACAAGCTGTTGTGTGAAAGAGCTCAGAAGGGGGAGGAAAGAAGAGAGAGAAGAAAGGGAGTGAGGATATATGTTAAATGAGCTCTTTGATCAGATACATATAACAGGTGAAGAAGCCACGTAATAGGTAAAACCTCCTTGAACTCAATGCTTTGCTTTTTAAATCAGCATCTGAGCCCCTCTTATCACCAGGGAACAGTCTCTAGCACATATCAATTTACACACACTACATAACCACGATAGCAACATCAACTTATGTGCTTTAGTGCCTTACAATTTACAAAGGTTTTCTCAGATACGATCCCATACACGGGATAAGTACATTATGTGAGTAGTGAAAGGGGATATCCATTCCAAAAAAGACATTTTTCAGAGAATAGATGTCATAAAGTATAAGATATATTTTCCTGCATGAAGCATTTCATGGAGAAAGTATAGACGAAAGATTAAAAGAACACATGTAAGAATAACAGTTTAGTAATAGAAAGGATGGGTTTTACAAGTCTCAAAGAAGAAAGTAAAAGGAAAAATAACATAACAAACACAGACCGGGTTGGAGTAGGAGTGGAGGATAGAACTATCTAGCATTACCTAAGCAATAATAGCAAAATAGAAACAAAAGCTAATGGAGTAATCAGAAATGAGTATAGCACTTGTGTGTATTTATAATAGCAGACAGAATTATTCAGAGTTGAAAGGAAAAATGGAGATTCATCGACATGCAGATGGGAGGTAAAACCATGGAAACAGGAGCAACAACCCAGGGAGAAGGACTAAAGAGAAAAGAGGTAACCAAATGAAGCAATTCAGCAGGAGCTGAACATTTAAGAATGACTGTAAATCCAATCAACTATTGAAATTCTGCTCAAATGCCAGGTCTATCATCCAGCCTTCCCTGACATTCCTGTTTACAGTTGGTTGTCTTTTATTTTCCTCTTGTGTGATGGATGCTTTCTCACACCTTTACTAAACTTTCCTGATTATTTTAAACCTTAACATAGTATCTTCTCAACAATACTGCTCTTTGAAGAATGGGTTCAGGTGTTGCATTTATTTGCATTTTTCAAGGTTCATAACTCAATTCTACCAGCAACTTGCTATCCAATAAATATTTGTCATATGGATGAGTGGTTCAAACTTCTTTGCAGGTAGATAATCTATCTTAAAGGAAGAAAAATAATTTAAGAGATATAAGAACCGAGTACTAGAATCAGAGAGAAAGGGTCACTTTTCTGTAGCTTCAAAGCACTGGAATACTGAGTAAGACAGCCTCAAAGGAAAGATCTTGGTTAAGCAAACAAGCAAGATGACAAAGAAAAAGGATACAAGTTAGAATAAGTTGAAAAAATAAGGTGGGAGAAGAGAGATAAAACTTTTAAAAATGAAAGAAATATCATGAGACCAATATAAAATAAGATTTAGTTTTATGGGTCAGAACACTGATAATATGCATGATTTATCACTTATTAGTAAGAAGTTCAAGAACAAATAAAATCAATAAAATTTCAAATTGATTTTGTATTGCTAACTTGAAGTGGTGTCTTGGTAATTGTGGTTCTAAATCTATTTGGGCTCCTTACGTAGATTTGGTATTACAACACCAAATAATGTTTACCCCCTTTTTTTTCTGAAGGCAACTTTTCAAGCTAAAATTGTTCCCACAAAGAGCACATAAAATCATGAGCTCTTGGAAATATAATTCCTTTAAGAGATCGGTTTTTAACAGTAACATGGAAACGCCCTTAACTATAACTGTGTGGTCCCATTGAGCATATACAGACACTTTGAGAGGCTTGGTGGTTAGGCCACAATCTTGCATTAGATTATATCATAAATGTTCACTTTTTATCCTAACTAGCTTAAAAAAAGTTTGCTTTTTTATAGTCATCAGCTTTGGAAAGGATTGTTTGGTGAAACATAGCACTTAGGAAATCTTAAAATTACATGTATCAACAGGGAAATCAGATCATCTTACCTAAGCAACTGAAATCAAGCGTCCTTTAATTTTTTTTTTTTTTTTTAATTTTCAACTGTAATCCATAGTTAATGTTCAATTATCTGGCTTACGATTGATGATCTGCATCTGTTTCTCCCACTTCTGAAAGAACTTGTTTGTAATAATCAGATCAGTGTTTTACCTTTCTGTTTTGTTTTCTGTGTTGGTCAACAGATCTAACCACTGAGGGACACATAATGCCATGCCTCAAAGTATAATTGACATAAACCCACATTTAGCTCTTAGAGAAATTGTTCCAACATTATGTGGACTGTAGTGAACATTTTTAGAAATTGTGAAGGCATAAAAAACAGCAGAAGCTTGTTTTTTTTTAATTGAAGAAGACAGACTATAAATCAGTATTCATTTAAAGATATCTTTCAGAGAGCTGATTTCACTCTGTTAATTTAAGAACATAAATCACATGACATTAAAATTCTTTGATCATAAAATTATACTGATTGGTCTATCTACAGATATGATGGCCAAGGGAAAATACTGAGGATATATGAAAAAAATTCCTTTTAATTTATTTTAAATACAAAATTTTAAAGTAAAATATTCATAATGAGTTTCCCTTAGTATATTTTTAGGGCTTAAAGTCTCTAGCTAAAGTATCTAATCGTATTACAAGATGGGCATAACATGGAGATCTGTCTTAAACTCAGGTGGCTCAATTCAAGCCTCAATTTCTCTATTCTCATATTGGATAAAGCCTTTAAAATCTTTTGACTACAGCATCATTATCTAAAAAAATTGGTGTTAAAAATCTCTACCTACCTTACAGCGTGTTGGTAGATGCAACAGAAAGAATGTATGGAAAAACAGTCTTAAGCTTTAGAGCACTGCTATCATTTGGTTTCAAAAGTCATATTTAGACATGTGGTCCCAGACAAGACAGTATATACTCACTTTTCTCTGTTCCTCCCCTCCAAATATCCTGGAAATAATTCAAGAGATAATCATAAAAAAACTGGAAATGTGGAAAGAAAAAAGTAGATTGGTAGAAAGGTTAGGAAATTCAGGATTTGAAGGATGATACCACAGTGAGTTCCAAGGGTTTCCCTTTTACTTCCTACATATCTTAGACTGGGGTCAGGCCATAAGCCAGAAATACCAATAGGTACCTACAAACAAAGAAGCAAGCAAACAAATGAGAAAAGCCTACTCTCTCTTGCCTAAGGACCAGGAAAAGGAAAGCCCAGCAGGAACATGAGGGAAGCCTTATTTCCAATATCTACCCACAGCCAAGTGGTGAGGCCCTTTGTGGCATCATAGAACCCAGAAAGACCAACACATCCCCCATCAGGAATGGTGGCCTAATACACTTGCAGTGATGACATCAGTGGATCCCAAGTAGGTTACCCATCCCATGCGCTACACCTGCCATTATCAGGTGGGCAGACAACACAGACAAGGGGTAACACTTTCTATCCCACACATCCAGAATTCCACATCCTTACTAGTGACAACAGGCAACTCAGTGAAGAGCCTTTCACACCTTGCAGATGGCACCAGCAGGGATCACTCAGGGACTCTCAAGTAAGAACCAAGCTGATTAAAATACCACAGCAATTTCTGGAGAGGGTGTGGAGAAAAGGGAACCCTCTTGCACTCTTGGTGGGAATGTAAATTGATACAGCCACTACAGAGAACAGTATGGAGGATCCTTAAAAAACTACAAATAGAACTACCATATGACCCAGCAATCCCACTACTGGGCATGTACCCTGAGAAAACCATAATTCAAAAAGAGTCATGTAGCAAAATGTTCATTGCAGCTCTATTTGCAATAGCCAGGACATGGAAGCAAACTAAGTGTCCATCAACAGACGAATGGATAAAGATGTGGCACATATATACAATGGAATATTACTCAGCCATAAAAAGGAACAAAACTGAGTTATTTGTAGTGAGGTGGATGGACCTAGAGACTGTCATACAGAGTGAAGTAAG